>CALNHX010006066.1:0-96053 GCA_940337035.1 Agriotes lineatus | reverse complement strand
CATATGCACTGTTGCCAGAATAGATTTATTAAATGCCACCACAAAGACGTTGAAATTTCATTACCAGCCGCTGGCGTTGTGGGTTTTCTGATCTTCTAGCAGCAATGCCTATAGCTGCTAGTATTTAACTACGACACGTAATGGTTGAAAACACAATCTTTTTCCAACACCTACTTGTACTGCTGATATATTTTAATACGTATCATGGGTGCAAAAGAAATCAAGTTTGTAGAAATAAAAATACTATTTAATAAACAATAATATAATTATAATGTGATTAATATGTAATAGTTGGTAACATAACATTTTTTTATAGTATAGTACATCTGCAAGTAAATAAATAAGTAAAAATATAGATACTAAAAGCTATACTTACAAATAAAAATAAGTTAGTCACCGAGTTTAAGTTCATAATCAGATATGTATTTAGGTTCTTTCTGAATTTTAAAGTTTTCAACCTTTGAAATATGTTTATAATGTCAAAATTGAATTTTCTAGTTCTTTTATCATTTATTCCATTATAATTGGTTAATTGGTAATAATCTCAAAAAAATCCGCAACTTTTTGAAGAATTTTGGTCCATTACTATACCGCTGTTTGAGTAAAATTCCGCCACCGTTAGAAGAATTCCTCTGGCAACAGTGTACATTTATGTAAGTTTGACCTTTCATATGTTATTTTTGGTGCCGCTAGATCCGAAAGTCCTTCCTTTGAAATTATATTTCTTTGTACCGGGTGGCCAATTAAGAAGGGCACTCGGCCCTATCTCGAAAAGTAATTGTCGTAAAGACTTGGGGTAAAAAAAAATTATAACTAAAGCGGCCAAGAGAAAATGCTGGAAATTATTTTAAGTTTCTAGAATGGCCGCCAGGGAGCGTAATCGCATTCTTGAATTTTGAATCCCGTTTTTTGAGAAATATTCTTATATTACAGATAGTTAAATTGGACACCGTTTTAAAGCTGAGATAAATTCGATTCTCTTTTGTTAAATGCTTTTTGCTCTATCTCTTAATGGAAAGTAGTGGGGGGTGTCCGAACATTTTTGGAAAGAAATATTAATAACTTCAAAATGGCTCAACGGATTTTGTCAAAATTGGGGTCGTTGAAAAGGGATTTTCTTAGGCTATCAACGCTGCTTTGAGCGGATTGATTTAGATTGCTTGTGTTGCCACTAGAGGGCGATTTGCGACAACACTACAAATGAAATGGTATTTCTCAAAAAAATTAAATGTATCGATATCACTTTTATTGCAATAAAAGATAGCCAAATAAGGGTCTAACACGCTAGTGAAAACCGCATTTCGATATTTGTTTCCTAACCTAAAATATCAGTAAAGGAAATTAAAACTCGAAATAATGTCGCATCTTTGGGAATATTTTCAGTATACCTGCCATTATTAAATCCTAATTATCGTTTCTTTTAGCAAAATATATATAAATTTACTGTTAAAATACCAAAATTATATTTAAAATGTCAATAATTATTAATACCTACTCATTCAATATGATTGAATATTGCCCTTCTGTCCACACGAAATTCGAAATTTTTAAAATGCAAGTGTGCTTTGGAAAACAAAATAGCAAAAATTATAATGGTGGTGTTTAAGTGTCAATCATATTAAGATTGCAGCTATTTATAGTGCATTTTGGTGGCCGTATTTGTAAAAAATGATTTTTTCCACCTGTAGAAGTGTTTGATATGTTTCGTGTTTATTTTCAAACAATCAAAACGCAACTGTTTCTGTTAGAATCTATGCGATGAGGTATCCTGATAGGCGTCATCAACTGTCAAAGTTTTTCATGTGGACAGAAAGGCAATATTCAATCATATTGAATGAGTATTAATTATTATTGACATTTTAAATATAATGTTCGTATTTTAACAGTAAATTTATATATATTTGGCTAAAAGAACGTTAATTAGGATTTAATAATGGCAGGTATACTGAAAATATTCCCAAAGATGCGACATTATTTCGAGTTTTAATTTCCTTTACTGATATTTTAGGTTAGGAAACAAACATCGAAATGCGGTTTTCACTAGCGTGTTAGACCCTTGTTTGGCTATTTTCTGTTGGAATAAAAGTGATATCGATGCATTTAATTTTTTGAGAAAATCCATTTCAGTTGTAGTGTTATCGCAAAACGCCCTCTAGCGGCGACACAAGCAATCTAAATCAATCCGCTCAAGGCAGCGTTGATAGCCTAAGAAAAGCCCTTTTCAACGACTCCAAGTTTGACAAAATCTGTTCAGCCATTTTGAAGTTATTGACATTTCTTTTCAAAAATGTTCGGACACCCCCCACCACTTTCCCTTAAGAGATAGAGCAAAAATCATTGAACAAAAAAGAATTGAATTTATCTCAGCTTTAAAACAGTGTCCATTTTAGCTATCTGTAATATAAGAATATTTCTCAAAAAACGGGATTTAAAATTCAAGAATGCGATTACGCCCCCTGGCGGCCATTCTAGAAACTTAAAAATAATTTCCAGCATTTTCTCTTGGCCGCTTTAGTTATAATTTTTTTTACCCCAAGTCTTTACGACAATTACTTTTCGAGATAGGGCCGAGTAACCTTCTTAATTGGCCACCCGGTACTGTCCTAATTGCAATTTGAAACGAATGCCTCTGAAAATAACTGACAAACGAACTCTTCCTGTTCTGAGAAGAAATTGATTTTTTGAGGAAATTTGAATTACAGACGTATAATTCATACTATTTAAAATAATAATATTTGTATTTACAACGTTTTTGTTTATTTTATCGTAATGCGCTGTATTAATTAATTGACTTTGTTACAGCAAATACCCTTTTTAATATTTCAACATTGCTGAGTTTCAGGGGATTTACCATTTACTGATTCTCGTATAATATTTTACTAAGTATAATCAATGGAACAGATATAAGTGAGTCGTTATACAACGAGTCCATAAAGTCTTGCACAAATTCATTTAAAATTCAGATATTTTATTATCGGAAAAATGCTCGAAGATATCAATTAGTATTTTTAGTTGCGCATTTTTTAAAGTAAAAAGTTAGTATACAGGATGTCCCAGGTAAGAGATATGACGTCATGTAGGCTTTTTAAAATGGAACACCCTCTATATTGTACCATTTTCGAATTCTACGTTGAAAACTGAACACTTTTTGTATAACCAACTATATATCTCTAAATTCAGCGGTTTTCGAAATATTGACGTTTGAAAACATTGATATTGTTTTTTCTGACTTCCGGTCAAAAAATTGACATTTCTGGTTGAATCGAAAAGTAGCATCTAGCGATAGCTCATAGAAAACTGAGATACGAAAGTGCAAGCCGTTTCGCTTTAATTGAAACAGTTTGGTTTTTAAAGCTGCGTAAATGTTCCAAATCTTCAATGTTCAAACGTCAATATTTCGAAAACCGCTGAATTTAGAGATATAGTTGGTTATATTAAAAGTGTTCAGTTTTCAAAGTAGAATTCGAAAATGGTACAATATAGAGGGTGTTCCATTTAAAAACAACCTACATGACGTCATATCTCTTACCTGGAACACCCTGTATACTAACTTTTTACTTTAAAAAATGCTCAAATAAAAATACTAATTGACATATTCGAGCGTTTTTCCGAATGAAATATCTGAATTTTAAATGAATTTGTGCAAGACTTTATGGACTCATTGTATATGTATACATGTGTGTTGTTCCTGCGCGTCTTTGGGTTACCTTTCATCGGCACCGATCGGGTGCAGTTGCTCCACGATAGGCAGTCGTGTCACCGTGTCCTTTATAAGGTAGCCATAAGCAAGTACAATAGATGCGCGGTCGTGACCGAGCGGTTAAAGCTTCTGATTCCGCCTGGGAGCGCGGATTCAAATCCCACCGGCTGCATTGTTTTTTCTTTGCAAATTGATGTAATTCGCATTATTATCAGCTTGCACTCTTTATACGATTTAATAAATATTGTGCAGGTTTCTTATCTCTTTTCGATTAAATTAAACTTTAATACATTTCACGCTTAGAGTTAACAATGCCGTCTTGCCAGGAGTAAAAGTTCCTTCACGAGAGTTGCCAAGGAAGGGTTTCTCATCGAACCTATTTGTTGTTTTAACTTTTAAAATTGTTGCGCTATGTGTATCTGCTGGCTGATTCGATTGAATTCCCTCAGAATTCCTCGAACTTTACCGTTGGTTTGTGCGATTAATGCTTGAGCTTTAACTTCCCGTTTTGGTGTATTTTATGCACACCTCCAAGGCATTCGCTGTTCACGATTTGCCAGGAATTTAATTTGTCAATCTGTTATGCTATTCAGCTTCAGAATCTATATTCTTTAACCTTTGTGTGCACTGTGTTCTTGGATTAGACGTAAGTCTGTTTGTAATTTTACACTGAGTCGTTTATTGTTTGTACGAATTAAGTTAGTACTACGATTTTAGTGTAGTTGTTTATTGGGTGCACCCGGAGTACTTTAGGAATTGACTGGCTGTTTTTCTATAACACTACCTTTGAATATTACACATTGTTACGATTTAGCACTTGTTTTATTTCGTTACTGCGACCGTCCTATTTAAAATATATTGAGAGTGACTGCTGCCTTTGAGTTTATGAGTTCTCGTTTCTATCTCTGCACATTTGTTGTAAAAAGACTCGTTGGTATCCTGAGCATTCATTGTATTTTTGTAATTGTGTAAAAAACTGCTTCCGTCTTCACTGTTTAGCTAGCCGGCCGTTCAAATGTGCCCATGTAGTCTCGTAGTTATTTAGAAGTGTATTATGAGTCGAAATTTACTATCAAGGTTAATATTATTCTATAGAAAAAGACGATTAGCGTTTCGATTACTAGCAAGCAAATTAAAAGTTTAAACAATACAATAAGAAGAAACAATTAGCAGCACATGAAACTTTGCACCACGGCTGTAAGTAAGCTAGACACGCCCCTGAAATAAGTACCTACAAGTTCTCCACGGACGTAACCATCTTTGAACAAATTTTTCACAAACTGAGCGACTTGTGTTTCAGTTGTTGCCAAAACTATTAATTAGTACTCTTGCCACCGACTTGATTTGCAATTATTTGTTAAATATTATAGCACGAATATATTGCACACGAAAACTGGTATGAACTTGTTTCTAAAGTGGATTGTTTTGTAGGTACTCGTACTCAGAGCTAGATCTACGAATTTTGGCGCCCAGGGAAAAGTAATACTGTATGACCTCCCTTGTAAATGAACCCCTCTCGTTATTAAAAATCATCACATAGATGTGCATAATGACCTTTAAATTCAAATACAGACTTTTTTCATAACAAAGATTTTAAATTTTAATTAAAGAAGTACGGTTTATTGCATAACCAAATATAAGGAGAAAAAAATTTAATTTACCTTTCTTGTTTTTTTGCATAATTACATCTCTTTTAAGGGGCATATGGTTTAATATAGTTGTAAAATAGCTGTAGATATTGCAATGACACCCCTTCTCTAATGGTGATAATAAGTAAATAATGTGTAGGTCACACCAAAAATACAAATAATTATTAGTTTAGTTTTAATAAAGAATTCAAAATGTTGTCAATCTCAGGGCTTCTCAAAATTTGTGCTTTGTATTTTACTGCAAAATAAATGGTTGATTGCCTTTCCTATTTTATATATTGGCAACCAGAATTAAAAATAAATGCTCCGGCTTTGTATGAGAAAACTCGAGGGTTGGGTTGTAACATCCTGTATAATATTTACTATTGAGTATAATGTATGCACAAGTATGGCAAACGCCCAGCTGCTCTGGTCTGACAGTTTAAGCTCTAAATTGACATCAAACACAGATTGTTGTACCCACAAAAATTCTGCGCAATTGAATGCAATTTTCCCAACAAACAACCAATTTCGCGTCAGGTATATATTAGTAATGTAATTTTGACTTAAGCAGTTCGGCTAATCTGTTTGTTTCCTTTCGTGACGTAACGGGACGCGCTAACCTGCAATTGTTCAAACTTCCTGCAACTCGATCCAAATCTTGTCGACCGCAAAATCAGAGGACGCTATCGCAATAAATATCTTCTGTAAGAATCCTGGGGCTGGAAACTCTCTCTGGACCTCGTAAAATGTCTGCTCCAAGTGCTGCTCAAAACTGAAGACCCCACAGAACGCCTTTCCTGTTCAAATTTACCTAGAAATGGGGACCTGGATGCTGCGTTACACTTTCAAGGGACGCCACCGGAATTCCTATCTCTGAAGGGCTTTCTGCTCTTGCTTTTTGCACGTAGAGCCCAAGAAAAGCCTCCTCTACACGTTGCAGACAAAATCCAACCGGCTGCTAACCCGAAATTGGTCGAAACTTGGCCGCGATGTTGGACTTACTCGGACAAACTTTGATTCTGATACGATGAAATCTTACATAAAGACACTCTGCGGGCCGGTGAACAATAAAAACAACTTTTGGACTCATAAATAACTTTTATATTCAAAATAATACAATTTCTGAGAGCCAATCTTGCACACAGCTATTTTTTTATGGCTTGGGTTGTCAACAATAACAATGGAAAATCACGTATCTTAGCAACTAATAACAACTGTTTTGAAGCAAGTTTTTACAATGTCTTACTTAGAAATTAAACTGTTTTTTGGTTAATTGTCAATTGTAGCACTTTATAACTTCACATCTTTGCTTATTACACTTTAGTTTTAAATAGCACTGTTTTTCATGAATTTTATTAGCATTGTTTTTATCCTATCGTAGGTTGCCTTTTCATGCTCTTTGCATTCTATGCTTACTTGCACTGCTTTTTACCTTGCAACTGCGTTAGCGTTTGTTGGCATTGTAATTTTAACTCTAACGCTGCATATAACTTTCGTAACGTCTCGAAACATCTGTGTATCTTATCAAATTTACTATCTTGTATTAACGTTACAATATCCAATCTGTCAGTCAAATAAAATCAGGTGCATCTGCCATAACGAGCACAAATATTTAAAATTAAGTTAAACGTAACTCTTCAGATACTGTTTTATCTAATGCTAACCTCTGTCAATTAAATTATAGTTACTGCTAATCATATCTTGTGCATTTATTAGGCCGAATGGGACGTTTCGCTGTCGCCCTTTCGCCGTCGCCATTTCGCCGTTGCCGTTTCGCCGTCGCCATTTCGCCGTCGCCGTTTCGCCGTCGCCATTTGGCCGTCGCCATTTCGCCGTAGATTATTTTACATTTTCGACTTAAAAAACACTTTTTCACTTATCTATATCTAAGCAAAACATGGAATCAAAGTTTTACATGTTTTAAATGATACATGTTCTAAATCTTTAATAGCTTTAAAATATTATTCAGATTTATTTCCCATTAGGAAGACGTTAAAGGTTATTAAAGTTACACTTCTTATATGCATTAAACCGTCTGATTAGTTGTTGATGGTAATGAGCATACTTGTTACTTTTTGCTAATCCTTTTATCATGCACATGGTGGTCATTATAATGATTTGGATTAGAAAATTCCCTTTATGTCGTACCAGTACATTAATTGAAATTAATGACACTATTTTAAGGTATCTTAGATACCAAATAAAGCTCCAGGGCAATTATTTTCTTCATAAGAACACTAGGGTTATTATGAAAAATTAACAGTATTTGTTTCCATGGATACAACTTTATTATGCACCACTGTCACAATGAAAATTAATGACAGCTCAGCTAATGTCACAAATCTAACTTAGATCAGCTAACTAGATCAATCTTAAATACTATATCATAGTAATTATATGAATTGAATATGAATATGAATTAGGTAAGAAAATTGGTAGGACATAAAACCTTGAAAGCACCACGGGCATTATGAGCTAAGAGCCCGCGATTGTTGTACACACCTCGGGCCAAAGACCCTCGGTACACTAACAATCTTGGGCTCTTATTTTACTCATAATGCCCTTGGTACCTTAAAAACTATTATGATAGTATGGCCGTTATGATGATTTTAGTGATTTGCTCTTTTTTCAAACTTTACATTTTTATTGTGTATTGATGTGATGTAGGTGATTTTCCAGTTGAATACTTCTGAAATAGGTTTCTTTTATTTTTTTTAAATTTTTTTAATTAACTCCTATTTGAAATAGAACACCCACATCCGGTATATTGTTACATTTTTGGATTCAACTTAAACTTTTAGAGAAAATTTATCTCTTCAACTAACGCTCTATTTTGTACAGTTTTTGTAGTATTTGTGATTTTTGAAAATTTTTGACAAATGCTTAAAAATTAAAAATCAAATTTTTTGCTAATTATAAGATCACTGTAAAAGGAAGTTGTGTGAGTGTATCACACCAGATTTTTTAACTCAACTTCAACGTCTTACATCTCGCTTATTATACGTTTTCGATATAAGTTGATTAACGTTTTCCGCTTTATTTTGAAGTATTCTGTGTATTCCTAAAGTTTCCTGAAATAAATTTGAACCACCCTGTATATATGTGACTTTACAATTTAAATATTGCTGTATACTTGCTGTTTAAGTACAATAGAAATTATTAAACTTATTATGCATTTTCTTGCGGCAACGGAGTACAATTAGTATATTATTAAGTTATATTATTAAGTTAACAAAGATAATAGTTTATAAGCAAACAAATTAATGTCCAAATAAATAAAGTGAAGGTTGCATTACATTAAAGTATAAAAATAAATTAAAGTATAATTATTTGGCAGCACGGTCTTTGTTCAGCTTTCAAGTTGACGGCGAAATGGCCGACGGCGAAACGGCGACGGCGAAGTGGTCGGCGGCGAAGTGGCGGCGGCGAAATGGCAGACGGCGAAATGGCGACGGCGAAACGGCGACGGCGAAACGGCGACGGCGAAACGGCGACGGCGAAATGTCCTAGACCCTTTATTAGGGTATTATAATTACTTTAATGTTGCAATAAATAAAATATCAATTCTGGGGCTCTATGAATCTTTATTCATGTTGGTGTCTTATGCAACCAGAGTTGCTGGGAGCATTAAACCATTACAATATATTGGAATAGGCACGTTTACTCCAATTTTTGTAAATAAACTCGAAAATGCCAAGAACATATGTGAATTATTTCTGAGATCAAGTATGTACTTTGTAAGTTTTGAACCATATTTTCCTGCTTTCTTTTCTAGTTTTCTAAGTTATCAAATCATCCGCATATGCTAAACACTGGTAGGATCCTTTTAAGATATTACTTTGCAGTTTCTTATATCTAGTATGATGTTAAACAGAATTGTTGAGAAATAAGTTATACTTATAAAAATATTCTGTTGCAGGCGTCGACAACAGTGGCAAAATATGGAAGAAAATTTGATTCGCATACCAAATCAAGTGATAGAACAACTACGATGTTCTCAATGTAAGGGGTATTTATCCTGTGGGCCAGTGCGACTGATTCCTGATGGAACATGGATTTGTGGCCAGTGCTCGCCACCAAATTCTGACACAGTGGTTTACAGAGAGTTGATACTAGAAGCAACTATTTTAAAAAATGTAAAATTTCCATGCCGTTTCAAAACGAATGGATGCAGAAACAAGTTTACTTTTGGTCAAGCTATGGAACATGAGTCCAAGTGTGTTTATCAATCCTACCACTGTATTTTGCCTGTTTCTAATGGTAAAAAATGCTGTTGGAGTGGTTTACGGTCACAATTTTTTAATCACCTGACCAAAAACCACTCTTCTTCTTCATTAGAAGCTGCACATTTTATTATTCAGGTTGATCAAAACTGTGAAGGAATCTTTACAGTGTTAAAAAGCGACTTTGTTCTCTTTGTTACATATGTGTATTTAACTAGCACACGCAGTTTGAATTATGATGTTGCATATTTTAATATAGATAGGACAGTTTTCGCATCTTATCAAATTAATTTAGAAAATTACGAAATTCCAGATTGCAATCTTTCTTTGAAAAGAAATCCATGCCCTATCTTTGGTGACCGTTTTAACAAACTAAATAATACATTACACTTAAACAAGTACATAAGGGCTTTGGACAATCCTAACAGCATTAAAATCAATATTATTATAAAAGGCCTGAACAAGTTGACATTAGACACTGTCAAAGGTATCTTAACAGTGGATCAGGCAAAACTATCATTGCTTCGCTGCAGAAATAAGCGCTGTATGGAATATCTTGTTTTTCCAATATTTGATGTGAATAATCTAACTGTTTGCTTTAAATGTGCATCTAATAATTGCAATCTTAAGGAATCTGCTGATATGCAACTTCAGCAATATATAATGGAAACAAATTTTCCTTGCCGCTGGAAAAGCTGTAATTTTATAGGCACTGGTGATGTCATTCATACACATGAAATACATTGTCAGTTTCGGGATTATAGTTGCCCAATATGTTTTGGTTTGATTAAAACAAACTGTGCAGCTCAACATTTACTATTAAGCCATGGTGCACAATGTATATCTGGTAATGAGCCGATTACTGTTAATTTGGAAGACAGTCGTCCTGGCTTGAAGTATGTTTTTCTAATTGCAAATAATAGACTAATTATTGTTAAACTTGATTATATGTGGGAATGCGGTGGTTATTTTGTCATAGAATTGTTGTTTAGTTTGTTTGAGGATGAAAAGGTTGTAGTCCAGTTTAACTATAAACAGTGTCGACGAGGACCAATAGAATGTTCTCTTTCTAAAGCCTTGCCTAAAATTGATTATATGGAATTATTGCCATCGTGTCATACATACGCTAAGGAGGTAACTGTCACGCTAGGAAAATATGAGTTTTAACTGCCCCTCCAAATTATGCTGTTTGCATACGGCAAACTAAATTATATGCCACTGTATTTAAAAAATGTAACAATTACTTTACTTTCCATATCAGATCATTCAATGAAATATTTTTGCATGTTTAAAAGAAAAGTATTTCAACATTAATGTTATGTAAAGCCATAGCTATACAATGATTTCTGAAAGTCAAAAGGACTTAATGGACGCATTTGAATGTGTTACTGTAAATGTAAGCAGTATAATTCCGTAAACGCATTTGTATTTTTAGGAATGATACATACGATTTATAATAATGTTTGTATGTTTACTGTTATTCATTTAACCTACCTAGTAGTAGTTAGTAGTGAACTGCCATGTTTACATTGTTACTATTCCTTTAATTTTTTTGTTCTGATAATTATTTAAACCACTGTTATATGAAAATAAAATATTACAGAAATCTAATGTATTGAATTATGTACCTACTTATTTGGGTATCTAATTAATGCTTATTTGTACTTTGTAAAATGGATTTTGGCGCCCCTTAAGGCATTTTGGATCATGTTTATTTATTTTTTTGAAGGTAGGTAGGTAGGTAGGTGCTAGAAATAAAGCAAAAAACTGAAATTTAGAAGTCATATTTATTTGTAGACTAAAATGTCAAAATGAAACAAACAGAATAAAATCATAACAAAATAAATTAAAATAAATTCGTGTTCACACCCATTTTAAAGCATTTACTTAACTAATGGAGTACAGACACGTTGTTTATAAATACTAGAAAATAACCCAAAACTAAAAATCAAATTTTTTTTAGGAACAAATAACAGAAATATTGCCTAATGTCTACATATATATAAGTACTACTTTCTACTTATACTGAGATATTTAAAAAAATATGCAGATACTTCTGAAAACAAATAGGTACCTAGGTAACTTCGTTATAAAATCCAAAATGATAGCTAGGTACAATAGAAAAATAAAAAATAGCTATTGTAGTCAGGGCCGGATTTAAGATGTGGGTGGGCCGGGGCCCATTTTGGTGGGAGGCCCATTGTTTTGAGGTGTTGCAATATGTAATGCAAAAACACGAAATGAAGCAAACAAAGGTTTATTTACAAAATTTACACAGATAAATTAAGTTAAGATTATTCAATTTTTTCATTAAAATAGCTATCTGTGCAACAAGTGCTAAACGTGGATATTTATGCCTTCGGCTTCGTTTCATAAGATGTCGCGTGCATAAACGCTTTTAGCACGAGTTTGCATACAATATTTTTTCTACGGCCTTAAATTTACTGTTATTAATCCATAAATGTCTATTTAATAAAAGTTTGCACTTATGACAGTTATAATTTATGTCATAGTAAAGAGATGGCCTTGACGCGCAGATGACTGTTTCTGCAGCGAGTAGCTGTCAAAGGTCAAAGGTAATTATAAATGTACACATTTTACTTTATTCATTACATAATGCTTTAATTATTTAAAAACAATTTACCTCTAACGGAAGAAGTAACTAGAATAACTTTACAACCTCACTTCCAGTTAGAAATTCTAAATTCAACACCAACTATTTACTTTATAACACTGCTAAAAGTAATCAGCTGATTGAACTTTTAACACGCTGAATTATAAAACGTCATTTTTAGTGACTATTTCCCGCATCTGTTATTAGCCAATCAAATGCCATGATTTTTCGAAATTCAACCAATCACGTGCTTTTATAGTGGCAAAAAATCAAAATTTTTCCTTGGGATTTTATCAGTTTCTTTTACCACTTATATCCATGACAACCACTAAATATGTTGTTTTAATCAAGATGACTGTCATTGTGCATCAGTATAAATGTCAAAATTAACCGATACTTGGGAAATAGTCCACAAAATGTATTTCGGGCTCATGATTTTGCTTGGAAAATGTTTTACTCAAGATTTGTTGTTTTTTGGCAATGCTCGTCGACAAACTATGACAAATTTGATCAAGTTAGTTTGTCTTGTGCCATTGCCAAAACAAAACACTTTCGTAAAACATTTTTACTGGCAAAATCATTGGCCCTTAATACATTATTACTGACTAATTATAACTGGTGTAAATTAGTAAATTATCAGCCATTGTAACTAAATTTGATGTGCATTACTATGTTGTTGGAAGAACAGGCCAGTTCACCAGAACAATAACTTTTTGACTTTAAATAACTTTAACTTATTTAAAATATAAAGTTTGATTATTACATTTCATATCAAGCTAGAGAAGTAAGATAGAATGTATGGAAATTTTTGTTAAATGTTCCCTATCATTATAAACAGTTCACAGCAAAGAGACATGTATTTTTCCTGTTTTGTGATATTTACCCCTATATTGGTGGGAGGCCCACTCTTGGTGGGTGGCCCAGGGCCCGGGCCCCTTGGGCCCCCCCTTTAATCCGGGCCTGATTGTAGTAACGATATTTACCGAGACTTTGCTGTTGCAAATTCATTAATTACATCGCTAAAATTTATACCATCAAAAATTTCTTGTTCAATTGCTAATATTGCTAGCCCAGACAATCTTTCTTGAAGCATTGCTGATCTTAAATAATTTTTAATGATTTTTAACTTTGAAAAAGATCGCTCGCCAGAAGCTACAGATACGGGCAATGTCAGAAGAATTCTTAGTGAAATGCTTACATTTGGAAGGGTGGAGATTAAATTGTTTTCAAATATATATTGTAAAATACTTAAGGGGTCAGTATCATCAAGTAATGAAAACAACTTTAACGCTTTAATTTCATTAAACAAATCATTGGAGTCTATATCCTTATTATCCTGATCTGTCAGTCGTTCTTCAAGAACAGAACAACGTTTTAAAAGATCGCTGTCACTTAATTTGAATATGTCGCTAAAAAATCTGAAAATATCATACTCATTTAATAAGTCAAATCGGTTTTTTAGAGAGCTTAAAAGTTTGATCTATAATTTTTAAGAAAAAACTAATTTTAAAGGCGGTTTTTGGATCATGAGGGGTCTCATCTCGGTGTTCATAGTCAAACAGTTTTGGTTTAAATTTCCTCCTGACCGTTGGTAACGGTGGAAAGTCTTCTTCAATTTCGAGAGAGAGTGCTACTTCTTTCGCTTGTACAAGAATTTCTTGAAATGATTGGTCAGATCTATATTGCTGGAAGTGATCAACTAAATTTTTTAGGTAGGTTTGGCATATTTTAATATTAATTGTAGCACTTTGGATTTGTTTGCTGACAATATTTATATGAAATAAAACGTCATGCCAAATAATAATTCCACAAATAAATTGAAAATTTTGTACAGACGTTAAGAGGGAATTCGCTTTATGTCTTGCATCAATGTGAAAGGAATTATCTTCAGCTACTTCTAGAAGACTTTCGCAAACCTTAATTAAATAAAGTTTACGGGGCTTTATTGCATCAATTCTGCTGGACCATCTTGTCTCACTTAGAGGCTTTAAACTTAACCCGGGGACAATTTTTCTCATAACATCCCACCTTTTTGTGGATGACGAAAAAAATTATATAACTCTTGCACAAGATTAAAAAAGTTTATTGTAGCATCTGACACCTTAGAAGCGTCATTTACTGTTAAGTTCAAAGTATGAGCCGCACAAGGTACAAAAAGGGCTCTAGGATTCGCATCAAGAATGCGTTTTTGAAGCCCAACATGCTTTCCCTTCATGTTTGACCCATTATCATAACCTTGTCCCCTAATATTTTTTATATCTAAATTTAATTTTTTCAAAATTTCTGTCGCAAATGTATATATCCCTTCCCCTGTAGAGTCCAGTATTGGATTAAACGCAATAAAACTTTACTTAACTTCAACCTTTTTTGAAGTGGTGTTAAGGACAACATATCTCAGAACAAGACTAATTTGCTCAGTATGACTAGTGTCTGGTGTACAATCTAATATTATTGAAAAATATTTTGAACTGCGAACCATTTCTAAAATATTATTTCTTACTTTAGACGACAATAATTCAATTATTTCATTCTGTATTTGCACGCCTAAATAATGAGTCATTTTAACAGATTTTTTTGAGAGTTACACACTCGGCTAACGTGCTGTCTCATCACTAAATCAAAAGAGGCAATCATCTCAACAGCTTTTAGAAAATTTCCATTATTATGTTCAAAAAGTAATTTAGAAGAACCTTGAAATGCCAAGCATTGTGTAGATAAATACTTAACAATCGCAATAATTCTTTCCAACACGTCGCGCCAATATTTTTTTCCGTTTCTAAAACCCGCAGGTGATGAGCATTAACAGTCGTAGATGTCTCCAACATTTTTTTAAAATTTACCCAAGTGTTCATATAACTGTTGTGTAAAATTGACGTTTCGTGTCTCTTCATTAGCAAAGACAAGTGTTGCCAATCAGATACTCCATTTGTATCACAAAAAGTGTTAGGAGTTTTACAAAACAACTTACAACAAAAACAAAATACAGAATCTTTAGAAATAGAGTAAATAAGCCAAGTCCTTTCGACTTTTTCTCCATTTGCTAGACTTCTTACAAAGTATTTGCACGAAAACTTTCTCTTATCTTTATTACTAGGAAAGCTAAAACTGATGTCTATCAAGGGCGGACCACGTTTAACCAATATTCTAGCTATCTCATTGGTGATTCTTTCGGGCCACAAATTGGGGTCGGACGGAATTATATCGACAATAGCCTCATTAAAGCCTTCATCGAAAGTGTCACTTGCAGCAGGTATTTCGGTAGCTGACATTACCGAACTTCTTACACAAGCTGAATTACCTGAAGTGGATTGTTCAAGTGCTGTAGACGAGGATGGTGTCATCAGTGTCATCGCTTCATCGGGCTCTGCATCAGTAGAAGCTGTTTTGCTGCTACAACCGCCGCCACTTGTTGCAGGACCTGATGTTACCGTAGTCGCCTCTGTTGAAATTTCAGATGGTCCACTCACGGTTACTGATATTACGGATTTAGAATCTTGAGATTCGGTCTCATCGATAGTCTCCGTGGAATCTTGATTGTTTTGCAAGAAGTGCTTCAAAGATCCAGCCATTTTTTTCCTTTATTGTAGTCTCAGTTTCTTTTGCTCGCGAAACTTCGCACCTGAAGGTCTCTTTCTTTTATCCTGAAAAAACAAATAAATAATTAGTATTAGGAATTAACTTCTAAAGTAAGCACAATAATAAGCACCAAGTTTGCATATTTGAGTAAAAAGAAATTTGTTCGAGCCCTTTCAGCTTAAACCCTTTCAAAAATAAAGGCAGAAGAAATATTAAACTAATTTGATCTTATAGCCCTTAAAAAACCCTACAAAATGGTTTTTTAAAAGGATCGATAGCATAAAAACTAAGCGAGTTATGGATAAAAAACCAATTACTTTTTTAAACTCGTACATGACATTTCAATTAATAAAAAGATATTTGGGTAAAAAAAAATTAATTATAACCAGTATCCTATAAAGGGTTAATGTTGATAGTATAAAGTAGGGAACACTTAACATTTTATAAAAAACCAAACCGTTGAAATTGCAGTCAGCAGGTATTCAGCACTTAATTTTTTAGAAAAAAAAGTATTAAACAAAATATTATACAACACAACACTTGACAAAATAAAAATAAGTTTAAATGTAAAAATTAATAGGATTACTTGATTTTATGCACTTGTTGCACGGTCCAGTGAACTAACCGGTTTAAAAACGCCTCTGGCGATGCATCGCTTTTATAGCGCTCCAGGCATTATTCATGTCTGAACAGGAAAAATCAAGAAACTACCGCCTGAAATATTCTCGCAACATAGGAATTGGCAGTAACTGGATGATATACTAATAAAATTTCGTGTGTATTTATACCTAATCCTATTTAATTTCTCAAGTTTTATTTGAAAATTAATTTTTGTTTTTTGTTTTTTTTTTTGCAATTTTTTTTTGGACCCTGGGTTTTGGCGCCCCTAAAGGATGGCGCCCGTGTGCATTGCACACTTTGCACATATGGTAGCGGGGGCCCTGGTTATGTAGGAAGGGTAATAAACGTTGAAATTTTTCATGTGTTATATTCTAGGGTAATACCACAAGTAGTGGATATATTTTTGAAAATATTTTGCCATTTCCATGTAAATTATTGCGTTTAAATTTCACGAAACAAAATCATATCAAAAATGTCACGTTGTTGAGTGAAATTTGTAATAATTTCTATGGAAATGGCAAATTTTTTTAATAGTATATTATTATATGAGCGATTATGACAGCCATTATTCACGAAGATGACATTTGCGCCACAAGCCGAAGGCGAGTGGCGCAAGTCATCTGAGTGAATAATGGCCATAATCGCGAATATAATACGATATTTTATCTACTCCTATGCAATAGGAGACGTGTGTTCATATTTCCGAATTTTGACATTTGTGACAGCTGTTAACTTCAAAAGTCATTGAATAATAAAAATGGATGCTGTGATTGGCTACAACCTATTGAATAATGAAAATAGAATTTTCTGATTGGTTGCAACTTGCAAACTATTGAATAATGAAAATAGAATTTTATGATTAGCTGCAAACTGTGAATTATGAATCATAATTAATGGTCATTGTACAGTAGGAGTAGATAATTAGTATATTATTATATGAGCGATTATGACAGCCATTATTCACGAAGATGACATTTGCGCCACAAGCCGAAGGCGCGTGGCGCAAGTCATCTGAGTGAATAATGGCCGTAATCGCGAATATAATACGATATTTTATCTACTCCTATGCAATAGGAGCCTTGTGTTCATATTTCAGAATTATGACATTTGTGACAGCTGTTAAATTCGAAAGTCATTTAATAATAAGAATGAATTTTGTGATTGGCTACAACCTATTGAATAATGAAAATAGAATTTTCTGATTGGTTGCAATTTGCAAACTATTGAATAATGAAAATAGAATTTTATGATTGGCTGCAAACCGTGAATTATGAATCACCATTGTGCAGTAGGAGTAGATAAAAAAATATATCCACTTCGAGTGGTATTTGGGACGACTATTTAACAATATTAATACATAACAATTAACTTTATTGAATAATAATCCAACAATTAATATTCATCCCCAATTAAATTCAGCGGAATACTTCAAAAACACAACATTTTAACATTTTTAACGCGAGCCAAACTTTGTTCACACAGTTTGTTGGTGTTTAGTTTTAGGTAACCTAGCGGTATCACTAAGGACAGAACATCGTTGCTAAGCGATATTTCGGAACAAGGTTATTTAGTTTTTGAGTATGTACATTGTTTTATGAATATTTTGTATGGTGCCCAATATTCAGTGATATACTACTGTTATTGGTTGAAAAAAGCAAATGTCTGCAATACGATTGGCTTATATGTTATAGTGTTGAATAGTCTAAGCTGTATTATATCAAACACCACCATTACTGAATAAATTTTTGATTTTCTACATGTATATCTACTTATTCCAATGTTTAATATTACTAAACATAACTGGTGCACCATGAAGTTGAGTACAGTAAGTAAAAATCTGGTGTGATACACTCACACAACTTCCTTTTACAGTGATCTTATAATTAGTCAAAAATTTCATTTTTAATTTTTAAGCATTTGTCAAAAATTTTCAAAAATTACAAATTATACGAAAACGGTACAAAATAGAGCGTTAGTTGAAGAGACAAATTTTCTCTAAAATTTTAAGGTGAATTCAAAAATGTAGTAATATACCGGGTGTTTTATTTAAAATAGGAGTTAATAAAAAAAATTGAAAAAAAAACAAAAGAAACCCACTTTAGAAGTATTCAACTGGAAAATCACATATCTCACATCAATACACATTAAAAATGTAATAAAAATGTAAAGTTTAAAAAAAATCGTTAGAGCCGTTTTTAAAAAAATCGAAAAAAACTGAAAAATCACAAGAGTAAACACCTACTTCCGGTTATGCGATTTTTTTCAAAAGCTTGTTGTCTCATCTACATAGTACACAAAACTTATATATGAAGTTTCAACGCCATACCTCTTTTCGTTTTTGAGATATCACAGACACACAGACACACAGACAGACACACAGACACACAGACCAATGAAAAAAAATATGTTTTTTGGGTTCAGGGGAGTCTAAAACGTGAAGATCTGTTGAAAACTCAATTTCGAATTTTTGGGGTGAATCCAATACTTCCTTTATTGTAAAAGGAAGTAAAAAACACATTAACAAACTTACACCTTTGTTACGGAAAAACCAATAAAACATCTGTGTATAACATTTTAATAGATATTTCAGCATCATGTAATTGGACACAAAACGTAGCCCATAAGCATTTAATTATTGCAATGTAATAATCTGGTGATATGTGTCAAAGGAAATAAGCCAAATTTGAATTTTTTTGAAATTGTGAAAAACTAGAAGTATAGAGTGTTTTCTAAGTACTGTCCATGGTATCTTTTGTTAAGTGGTAAGTATATTTGAAGAAAATTTGAAATGATTATTATATGACTTAAAGTGTTTCATTTACAATATACAGAACGTTGAAAACACGACTTTGTTAAGAAATAATATTTTCTCACACTTGTAACACATTATTTAACACAAACATTGTTCGTAACTTTTGCTACATTTCCGTAGTCTTAATTTTGTATTACTTTTTGTGATATATTGCTATGGTAGCATACCCAATAAAATTCCAAACTATGAACTGAATTAATTATACTATTAATCATACAAAGTAGTGATTGTAAAGATTAAATATTAGGGTGTGTTATGCAAAGATTTATAAGGTCTGATAACCATAAAAAAATCAAATTTGGTAAGCGAGCACAGAATGAACATTTAAAAAGGGTTGAATTTAATTACATTCACACAGTAACGTGTAAAGGGCAGACACAGTTAGATTAAGAGCGGGACCGTAGTAGTGGGGACTCGATTGTAATTTTAACTTCCACACGAATTACGGAATAACAGCACAAGAGGGCGGTAGTATAAGAAATACCTCTAATAAATTAATTTGGGTAGCAGATGTATCGTTCACGCTTCTAACAAAGAGAGGGCACTAAAGTTTTAGACAGAGGCTACTACTGCGTGCATTTCCAAGAACTGATGTGTCGCTGAATGGCTGTTATATTATCGCATTGTAGCCGCCCCCGCGTGTTTGCTGGTTTCGTGTTTCATGCTGCGCTCGCATCTTTCGCTATTCTCGGACTTCGGCCAGTGGTCAGCACGATCTTGAAAATTGTTTGAAGTGCATGTTGCCCTTGCTTCTGCGACGCCCAATTTCAGTTTTCGAGATGACACGGGTTGTGTATGTGCATACGCACTTTGAAGGATTTTTAAAAAAATTGCCTTGGACCGGCTTCGAACTCGCTACCTACCTAAAGCTCGTAGGAGCATTTCTTTCTCTGTCGCTCGCGCACGCAAATCTCGTGTTCGTTTTTACTGCCTCTAACCCGCGCATAGTGCTCTCTCTCTTGAATTGAACTGTTCGGTCGAATATCTAATGTGCTTCTGTTTTTCGGATCCGTTGTTCGTTCCCTACTTATTTTTTCTTTTTAACTTAAAACCCTTTCTATTTTCTTCTTAATACAGTACTTCTTACGTACAAGTCCATCGCTTTTTATATTTATCTTTATTTTAATTCTTTGCTTAAATACTTTTAATATCAATCTTTCACTTGTTCATGTCTTTTCTTACGTTTTCTTGTAAAAAAAGTCATTCGTAGGTTTTTCTTTAAAAAAACTTGCTTTTCATATTAACTTTTTTAAATCTTTTCTTACGTTTTAGTTAAAAAACGCTTTTTCATATGGATCTTCCGTTGTTTAAATCTTTTCTTACGTTTTCCTTGTAAAAAAACTCATTCTTAGGTTTTCCTTAAAACACGCTTTTCATGTTCACCTTTTGTTTTTTAAATCTCTTCATACATTTTAGTTTAAAAAACGTTTTTTTCATATGGATCTTTCGTTTTTTTAAATGTTTTCTTACGTTTTAGTTTTAAAAAACTAATTTTTATATGGATCGTATGTTTTTTAAATCTTTTCTTACGTTTTCCTTGTAAAAAAACTCATTCTTAGGTTTTCCTTAAAACACGCTTTTCATGTTCACCTTTTGTTTTTTAAATCTCTTCATACATTTTAGTTTAAAAAACGTTTTTTTCATATGGATCTTTCGTTTTTTTAAATGTTTTCTTACGTTTTAGTTTTAATAAACTAATTTTTATATAGATCGTATGTTTTTTAAATCTTTTCTTATGTTTTTCTTTAAAAAAACTCTTTTTTCAGTGAATCTTACGTTTCTATATTTTTTCTTACGGTTTAGTTTTAAAAAACTCTTGTAATCTAGAAAGTATTATCATCAGAAACTACCATAAATAGAATGAGCCTTTTTTCTTTAGAATTCATAGCTTATGTTAAAATTTGTAGCATTTTTATGTACTTATGATTAATTACTATTTTTGTTCAATAGAGAGGACGAAAACGACAATGTATTGAAAATAAAGTAGTTTAATAATAGATACTCTCTGTTTTTGTTATTTTCTCTGCGTTATAATGCGACTATAAAGCCTCTTATTATTTTCCACTAATGGTAGGTTATAGATATTAACGATACAAGTTCGAATATGAGCATCTTCACGATACGAGTTTGATTGCCAAAACGAGGCGGTGAGCCGAGTTTTGTGGCAACCAAAGGAGTCTCGTTAAGATGCTCATAAGCAAACGTGTATTTTTCAATATTTTATCTTCATCAATAAATTCAGGCATTTGAGTTTTATGTAGCACTGTGTCCCCATTCCTTCATCATAAGCCAAACGCATTTCAGTTTTACCACTTTCAATTCAAATTTTGCGATAAACGCGCAAAATTTTGCCGCTAAAACTGGATTCCATTTACATAACCAAAATCGCAATTCACAAATCACCAGGTATGTCATATATATAATACACATATATTGCTGGTAGGGCCTGGAAACTTCAGAAAACATTACGGCGCCGACATAGTATCACTAGGAGTATAACGCGTCTCGTGCGCATGCGTGGGAATTCAAACTCCGCCTTTAGAAGCGAATTTTAAACTTGACCACTTCCCCATTGGGCGGACGACGCCGCCGCGCTTGCTTACAGCTCACCGTATACATGAAGGAGTTGGTTGTGTGTCTCACTTCATCGGTGAGTTTCCCACTCAGAGCCGCTAGCAATATAGTAAGTATTAGATATATGAGGTATGTCATGTGACGTCACAGAACAGTTGACGGCGCCATCCATCAAACAGTTGCCCAAGTTTAGGGCAGCTATTATGGTCACAGTATATTTACACATGTGTAAATATACTGTGTTATGGTGAACGCGTATTCCAGTGTCACAATTCTAGCACTAAAATCTGCCGTTTAGGTTTATTTGTCTAGCAATGTGGTTTATATTCCACAATTAGTTTTATAATAACATTATCTAGGGAATAAGCTATTAACATGTCAAGTTTGGAGCAAAAAGAAATTCAAATATTTATATTTTATTTATTTAATATTTCTGTTATTTGACTTCGCATCCAAATGAAATTTAATCACACCCTTCAGCGTGTTGTTTTCTAACAATATATATGAAAATAATTGGTTAATTTTAATTGTGAACGACGTCTAACAGATTTTAAAATACCTTGTTGTTTCTATGGTGCTGCCATCTTATAGGAAAAAGTGCAGCGGTCCTCGTCTTAATTGAATATTTAATTAATGTAAATAAAGAAATATGATAATGAAGTTGCATTAGCACTAATCAGTTACAATCGTCCACAGTAAAGATGTGTAATAAAATTGAATTCAAATAATTGTAAGACCAGTGTAGACAATGTGAACCTACGGTAATAAAATACTTATGAAATCACATAAAATGCATAAGAGCATATTATAGCAACATACAAGTGTAATAAGAAGAAGATTATTATGCAATAGCCGTGTAAAAGTGATAAAAGTAAAGTTTGCGCAACTACATTAGTATTATAAAATTGACAGTAATGACAGTAAAATGGTTTTTAGATCATAGTATGTAATTAGATAAGAATTGTAAAATAGTAAGTAACGTGGAAGTAACTAGGGGATGATAATTAATAATAACAAGTAAAAATAGCTATTTAGATATCTAGCGAGCGTGTGAATTTAATGCCCGACGAGTTAGCTGGAGGGCATTAAACACACAAGGGGGGAAATGAACCTTTGCTCCAGTGATTTATACATATGATTTTTTCTTCGAACGCATGTTCTAGAGCAGGGCTGTCCATAGGGGTGGCAAACCGGGATTCCGACTTTCAAAAATACCGGGATACCGGACTAAAACGGATGCTTCAAAATACCAGGATTGGATATATGGAAACCGGGATTTTCGAAATTCACGGTATTTCTTTTTCAAAAAAATATAAATCGCTTGCGAACCGACGGAGAACGGATTAGAATGATTCCTCGTTGGGAGTGGAAATGTCTATGGGTAATAAGATTGAACATCTTGCACCTGAGCAGGGCCGGTTGGGCTGGGGTCCACCGGCCCGGGAAATGGCCCCAGACCGGCCCAAGGTATATATGGGCAAAATATATTTTTATATCAGCCAGAAAAGCTTAATAGTTTTGAAATAATTAGAGTAATACACAGAACATTTTAAAAACTTATGTTTATTTATAAGTATTTGGACATAGATGAAATGGGTAACGAGTAAAAAAAATCTAGTGTGATGCACGCAGACAATTTCATTTACAGTGATCTTATAATTAGCCAAAAATTTGATTTTTAATTTTTAAGCATATCCAAAAATTTAAAAAAATTACATATTCTACAAAAACGGTACAAAATAGAGAGTTAGTTCAAGAGACAATTTTTTTCTAAAATTTTAAGTTGAATTCAAAAATGTAATAATATACCGGGTGTTCTATTTAAAATAAGAGTTAATAAAAAAATAGAAAAAAGAAACACATTTTAGAGGTATTCAACTGGAAAATTACCTATCTCCCATCAATACACATTAAAAATGTAGTTTGTAAAAAATTGGAAAAAAAACTGAAAAATCACAAGAGTAAACACCATACTTTCGGTTATTTGATTTTCTTCAAAAGCTTGCTGTCGCATCTAGCCATACCTCTTTTCGTTTTTGAGATATTCTGTTCACAGACACACAGACAGACAGACCAATGAACAAAAACATGTTTTTTGGGTTCAGGGGACTCTAAAACGTGAAGATCTGTTAAAAACTCAATTTCGAATTTTTGGGGTGAATCCAATGCTTCCTTTATTGTAAAGGGAAGTAATATGATATACGTTGTATGCTAAAAGTATTTTAAATTTTAACAATATTAATATTTATTAAAACAACATACTCAATTACATAATATTATTAAATATCTTAAACAAACACAAAACATGCTTTTTCCCTTTCATGGCTTTTATGATGAGGTTGACTTGATGGAACTTTATAATTGTTTATTTATAATTCGCCTAGTATAGTATCAACAGTAACATGGTTTTTGTTATCATTATTAAAGTAATTATTAGGAATGAATAATTATGAATTAAGCACTCAAAAATTGCATAAAATTGACTTCGCGCATTTGATAAAATATGAAATTAATAAATAACGGCTTTTGTGCTTGTATTTGCTAAGGAGTTAATCACATCTTCATTGTCAATGCTTGTTAAAAAAGATTTTTTGAGGTTCATAATTATGAACGACCTTCTCGTTAGATAACCGGTTTCTCAGTCGAGTCTTAATACATTTTAGAATGGAAAACGACCTTCAACAGGACATTTGAGATATGGGGAGTGTTAAAAGGTATTGATAAACTAAAGAAAGCACAGAGTAAGCGCCTTAGAACATGTTACATTTTGGATGACCTAACAGCAAATGGAACAATTTTGGCAGCTTTTACAAGTCGTAGTAGCTTCTAGAGCGGATATGCAATCTTCTTGAGTGGATATGTCATCATCTTCTTCATTACAGTTAACAAAATCGTAATTAATTTGATACGATTCTTCCAGGGATAACTTTAATTTACCCCAATTATTTTTAAAACTAATTAATTCCTGTTTTATCTGATTGGGAGTAGCATGTAGATTGAATTTCAACATTTTTATATCCAAATATTCGTCTTCTAACGAATAGGCTGATTCATTTAAATTCCCACGATACGAAAGACCTCATTTGCCAATTAACTTAATTACATTAATAACAATCTCTAATATTTTACGATTACTTGTTACTTGATTATTGTGCTGCTTCAGGTGTTCGCTGAATAAAAGTGTATTCACAGTTTTACATTTCAAAAATAAAACGTACGATTCACTACTTTTTTGGTGGTTTACAAATCTCTCGTATTCATCAATTCTTTGATATACGTGCTTCCAATCGGACATACCTTGTGCAAAACTGTTTGTTTCACCGGTATCCCCAAAAGCCAAACAAGCAGTACAGAACAAGGCTTTTTTGTTAAAACTGTAGGTAAGCCACTGTCTGGAATTTTTATTCGATCGAACAAAAGCTTTTTTAACATTAAATGGAATAAGTTCTTGTGTTTTAGGAATCTGAGGGTGGCATTCAAGAAAATGTAACTCATTTACATTGGGTCGTTCAAAGTGGTTAAACTCAACAAACTCAATCTCTGAAGACTCTTGCTCACGTTCATATAATTTGGGTGTAGCATTATTACTTACAGCAGCTATAACCTCAACTTCACAGAATTCGTTCACAGTTTCTTTATTTTTCCTGAGTGTGGATATAAGTCGGTGCTTCTTGTATACTTTGAAGTGAATGCACTGCAGAAACACTATCCGCAGTTTTCGAGATAGGTTTTAAAAACATTGTGTCCAGAGATATGCAATTCCTTGCGTCTTCGTTCATTTTGCGTCTTTTTGTCTCGCGTATTTTTTCCGCGCCTCCTTTGACTTTTTTACTATTGTCTTTATTCATTTTTAAAACAAACTAGATTTCCAACTTCTCGAAAAACTACAATCACTCCGTTATTAGAAAATAAGCTTGGTCTAACTTGCGCGACGGTTACTCACCAATTTTCTCGCAAAGGAAAATAATTTCTATTGCGATTTTCATAAGCGACGCCCACTAAACTCCGTAACCAAAAGGGGAAGCCCCGTGATACAGCAAACCGTTTTTAATAGCTTGGCTAAGGTACACATGTCACCTCTATGATTTAGTCAATCCAAAATGTTGTTGACCGGCAGTAGAAGTACAATTATAAGTAATTTTCGATAAATCCAGATTTTCAAAAATTGTCACATATACCTAATTGTCCAAAGTAAATGAAAATTATACTAAACGTTTCAATCACATTTATAAAGACCGCGGCCCAAATTGGACCAATTGGACCGGCCTTTCGGGAAATGTTCCGAGCTCCCGATGGTCCCATCCTTGCCTGCATCTGAGCATGACGAACCTGAAGACACACTGCCGTTTAAGAGACAATTAGAAATTGAAATACAAAAGAAACTTCAGGTTCCGGATAATACTTCCAGACCAACTGATGGAACATTGACACATTAGTAAAAATAAAGGTGGCTTTATTTGAAAATAATGGTTCAAGAGAAAAATAATTAGAAATTGCGTATGATAGATTAAGGTCTATTCCTCCTACCAGTGTGGAGTCTGAGCGGGTGTTCTCGTCATCAGGTTACTTTTGTAACCATTTGCGCTCAAAGTTAAGCAATCAAACATTAGTCACGCCATTTTTACGTTTCATTATTTACATTTGACCAAACATTAAGAAAACAAATTCTTTTATTATTTGATTAATAAAACTATTTAATTTAAAAAGTTAAGAACATTATTTTTGTTCGTTTGGTTAAAGTCTGAAGTTAGACATTTGTGTTATTGGTAAAAGCTTATTAAAAATTGAAATGTGATTTTTTTTAATGTTTTTATTTCTTTAATAAATCGTTACCTTTAATTTAGAGGCTTTAATCTCGAATCTAGACGAAAGCTTTCCTAAACATCGAACATATCGGGACTCCGGTATTCGTAAAACTTCAATATCGAAAATACCGGTTTTGGTAAAAGGAACCGGTATGCATATTTGAGTTCGCTCGATGCTACAGCGCAGTCCGTGAATGCCGGACTCTGATTGGTCCGTGGTGCGCCCCGAAATGCTTGGTCAATGCCTCGTTTTCCTTTATGTAGGTAATTCTGTAGGAAATAAGTAAAATGATTGTTTAATAGATCTAATACCTGCTTTTGTTTACACCCGGACTAGCTCTGATACGTACCTAATACTGTCAACACCTAATTGCAACTTAAAATTGAGTAACAAAATATAGGTTATAACAAAAATAAATTTTCATCGATCTTTTGAAGTACATCAACACAAGCTTTGCAAGAAAATAATATAAGCAGCGACTCCAATAAGTATTAAAAGACGACGAAATTGAAAATAACAAATAAGTATCACTACTTATTTATTGTTTCATACAATTCACCTTAAGTAGTTTCTGAATAGGATGATTTCTTAACACCAAAACAGGGTAAATCTTGTCTGTTCATCTATAGGTAGATAGATATTTATTGGTGCTAATATGCAACAAGTGCACTTAGGTAAGTCAAAAAAAAAGATTACAATAAAATTAAAACTAATAAGAATCATCGGTTCAAATTCAAACGTCATTCACGAAGGACACGAAGTTGGCGACCAATCAGAACCTGGCATACCCGGTCCGCGCTGTAGCATCGAGCGAACTCAAATATGCAACCGGTATTGCGACCCCTAGCTCTAGCTGTCCAACATGTGGCCCGCGGCCAGCCAGGATTTTTTTGCGGCCTGCGGATCAATAGGTACTACCTATACTTTCAGAAAACATGAATCTGGAATATAAATTATAAACTGTTGAAAACAATATAACATAGGTACATAGAAGAAAGGTACAAAAATATATCATTAGTAAAAGAATTTTCACTTTATCTGGCAACATTGTGTTAGGAAACAGTTCCGCCCACCTCCGGTGCAAGACTTGTCTTGTCCGTTGTTTTGGTCTGGCAATTGCCACCAATGCGAATGGTCCTGCAGCGATCAAGCACTTGTTTTTGATTGTTTTCTTTATAGTGTCTAGTTCTTGTAGTTGTTGGTTGATGTTAATTAATTATTACTTTGACAGTTTTTACTTTTGAACAAATGTCATTTTATCTAGCTTACTTATCTCTATACTTAAATTTACATTAAATGATGCACATTTTTTCTTTTGTCGATATCTCAAGAACGGAAAGGAATTAACCTAAAGTGTATATAATTTTTGTTTAGAATCACCTCTCGAACACATGTTGTAAATTTGTCGGTTACATCAGGAAACACCCTGTATATCTCTTTTATGTTTCAATGCTTTTTGTAATGTAACCTAAGCTTCTTGAATAAATAAAAATTAGTATCCAAATATACACATTTTTTCTACGATCGTGTCAAAATGACAATTTTTTGAACTGTTTCTAGTGTCAAAAGCTCTTAATATTAGTGCCCAAAATACGTCTTATTCGCACGTTGCCGTTGGAGGCGTGTTTTAATAATTTACTAAAACACGCTTTGCCGTAAATTTTAATGTCAACATAACCTAGAATATCTAACACAATATGACGGAAAAAGTGTCACCCAACAAAGTTTTTATATTTCAATTACGATCGTAGAAAAAATAGCTTATGATACACGTGTATAAGAGCCATTAAAACACTAGCGACATTAAAAGCACTCTGATAGCGCGTCGTGCTCTTAAACTGTTCACACGTGCTTTAAAGGCGTACTTATACACTTGTATCATAGGTAATATACTATTATATGTATTACAAATCGCTCACAAAGTCGCATATGACACATTTTACGATGCTACTCTCATAACCTTTTTTTTACAGTGATCTTGGGCCACTTGAAGTTTGACAGCCCTGTTCTAGAGCGCGAAATTTCAAAAATTTTGCTTTAGGAAATCATAGTGACTAGGTTTCTGTAGTGACATTTTGTCTAATTTCCAAATCAACATAACGTTGTAAAGCTTTGGTGTGATATCCATGGTAACATAAACACAAATGCGGGAGTTAATAAATATTGACTCCCGCCGGGAGTTAATAAAAATTGGCTCCCGCTGGTTGGCAATTGACAGTTTTGTTTCCTAAAACTAGGGCGCAAAAGCCGACTTTCAATACAGTGAGTAGAAAAAAATATTTGTAACAGAAGCATAAAATTATTAAAAATCAATTTTGCCTCTATGTGTGTAGTTTAATTTGGAATTTGGACAGCATAGTGGTTTTTCCATCCATGTGGAACAACAGGGGTCATAAGTTGAGACTATAAAATGAAAAATCGGGAACCCATACTCGTGTAAGCAGCTGTGCCGTACTGTGGGAAATTTCCTGGGCATAAGACACACGACTGGACGGATTGCACATATCAAGGAACTATAGGCTGCAATACTGCGAGTTACGGTTGCATCTTGAGCAGTTCCGAGGTGGCAGCAAGAGCAGCTTGGAGTCTACTTCAAAAGAAAATTTGAGCG
Organism: Agriotes lineatus; assembly: GCA_940337035.1. Classification (NCBI taxonomy): domain Eukaryota; kingdom Metazoa; phylum Arthropoda; class Insecta; order Coleoptera; family Elateridae; genus Agriotes; species Agriotes lineatus. The sequence goes on along the minus strand of CALNHX010006066.1, from coordinate 66,885 downwards.
TTGACAGGTCTTAAAGATATGACAGGTTTGCATAATTTATGTGAGCAATAAAAAGAAAGCTATTATGAGTATTTACCTTTTTTTATTTCCCTAACGACTACCGTTGCCCCCCAGAACCGCTCACTTCAGGGGGCGCGGGCGTCACTTAAATCAAAACCTTAATTAAGTGAAAATCTAGGCCGCCCGTGCCGGGAGTTGAACTCTCAACCACTCCGGCTCGAGGTTCCATGAGTATTTAGCTATCTGTAGTGAATCCTTGTACCTATTTCTTTTGCCTTGATCAAAGATTCAAATGTCATATGACTAGAGTGGAGTATTTGTAGGTTATGTGTTTGGTGCAACTATCATACATTGGCAATAGTCCTAGTAGTATTTGTAACTCTTATGTAACAATCCAACCCTGGGATGAGTCTGCAGCTAGCATTATAGAATATTCATTTATGATTGATAGTATAAAAGGGCATATTACCATACAATTATATTATATATTTATATTGAAATAATAAAAAAGGTGCATGTTCAGTGTAATATATTAAAAATAAAATAAAAAGTATTGAAGCAGAAGCAGGGAACAAAAAACATGATCGAATCTCCAAGTCTTTGTATCTCGTGTAAAATCACTGCTTAAACTATGGACATTACTTACAAAACGCGTTACAGTAGACAATTTCTATTACCTGTGCATTTTCCTAACTTTTCTTCACCGCCTCAGGGCCATATATATTTTTTTCTGTTTTGTTACTTTTTTTGTTAAAATTGTAGTAGAACTTAGTATTTGCAAAAATGTTTTCAGCACTTCCATACTTTTTTAGGGTGTCCCTTGTATATGAATGACATGGCCCCCATGTAAATCTTTATCACTTTTTAGCGGTGGAACTTTGTCATTAAAATGTTTTAATTTATTTTTGAAGAAGGTATGGTAATGGTAAAAATTGTGAAGAAAATGCACTACCTCTTATGCTAAAATTACAAAAGAAAAAGGTTGTGAGACTGCTAGAAAATGATCAAAAATTGTGTACACGTACTGCGATAGGTGTCCAGTTACACCACAAATATGTTCATTACTAAGTTACTTGGTACTTGTAAGATTTAGATTCTAATAAAAACGTGCTTTCAGTGAACAGTGTTTCCTGTTTTTTCTTTCAAAATTTTGTTATTTTTACTTTTTGCTCAAACCAAATATACGAATATGTTCACTGGGGGGCCACACTTTAAATTCCTATATTAAAATACTCGTACATTGCACCGTCGTTCATATACGAATGACGGAGTCCCGTAGTGCAGTACTTCGTTACCACCGGTCCGCAGACCGATGCTTGGTATTTGCCATTCCTGGCGAATTCAAAAGTACTTATATATGACAAAGAAAAATCCTTTGTTCCATTAATTCAGTTAAATATAAACAAAGTATTATTGCTGTTCGCATACCTTTTCTACAGCGTGTCCGGCTTAAGAGTGTAACACCCTTATTAACGTCTTTTTTAGTTTTGATCCAATTTGAACCAAATCTTCCTCAAAGATAGCACACATTATGGTCTACTTGTGACCACAAAATCATTCGCCCCCCTTTAAATACAAATCCACTTGCGATGCCAAATTAAATGAATGAAACAAAAAAAGCATATTAGGCATCCAGTAACTTTATACATCAGAGCTTGCGTCAAATCCGGTAGTTCTGATTTTTTGCAGACTTGTGTATGATGTTGGCCCAATGAATAATCCAAGTTTGTGATCTCGAGCGCCGAACGCAACTTTGTCAAAAATCGAAAAAACCGCGAAAATGTCGGCCTTTCTTCAGATTTTGGCGATTATAACCCTGAGGACTAGTTTTTGATAGTATCTTCTCAGGACGTTTTCAAAGTAGACTAAATTTTCTACAATATGAGACCAGAATTGTCTCTGTAGACCCAATAGTTTCCGAGCTAAAGCCTCTCAAAATTTATCATTTTTTGAACTTCGCAATTTTTTGCAATATACTGTCGTTCTGAATGAATTTTGACCCTGATTCCTCGTAACCTCTGTTATACTATCGAAGCCTTGTACGTTTTATGATGGGATGTTAACAAGGAAAATGAGAAGTGTGAACGATGATGTTTAATGATAAGCTAAGCTGCGAATAATGAAATAAAAAAGGTAAGTACAACAAAAGTTAATAGGTTTATTAGTTAGTAAATTGAGTTATTCAAAATCAATAAATTAAGTTAATTTAGCTCTCTTGAAAGGTCCCGGTCCGTATCTGGATCGTCGTATCGGAATGGCATATCCCCATCAGGGGATGGTGATGTATCGTCGATGTCTTGTGCCCACATGTCCTCCATGTCGACATCGGACAGATTGTTACCTTCTGGGTCGTACACTTGCGACCGTATATCCTCTCGTATGACTTCAACAGCTGTCTTCGCCACGCGTAGTCTTTCTGCTTGAGGATCTGAGCTTCTACTGTCATACCATGTACTGGTGAGGATTTTGTGACCTGTGTTTTTAAAACAAATAGTCGTGTGTTTGAAGGATCTCTCAACGATCGAAATGTCCTCCCCATACTTTTCAAACAAGCGATTTTTGACTGTTCGTGGTTGAGGTCGTTCTCCTTCTATCTGGTCCATGAGTTCATCTAGAGAGAACTGACACTCCTCAGCGTTCTCTTCCAGAAATGAATAAATCCCTTCCATGGCCTCATAAACTGTGGGATGCTGACAATTTTCCCTAAACTTTCCTGTTGGTGGTGCCTGGTAGAGCTTTGTTTAGCAAAACCGATGATATCTGGCATCAAGGGCTACCAAATCTGTGTTCTCAGATATACGCTCTTTTATTTTAAGAGCCCATTCATTACCACGTTTCTCAGCTGTTTTCAAGATTGTTGCATTAAGAGACATCTTTTCCGCAGTAATGACCTTGTTTCTTTTTTCTGGCTTCTTCTTCCTTTCTGCCACAAGGAACTCTTCAGTTATTTTGTCTCCACAGAGACAACAGTGTTCTCTGAAATTGAATTGCTCCGAGACTGATCTCGTGGCCCTTGATGGCGTAATATTTGATTTTCCACTGTAAACAGCTGATTTGATCAACTGCGGATTGTTGTATTTTATCTGACAAGCACTGTGCACTTATATCTCATTCACACCCTTCAATAAACGCTCATTTTCTCGGTTTTTAAGGGAAATACTCGACGCAATAAGGGTTTTTACACCTCTTTCCTTTACTAACCGCACTTCACCTTTACTTAAAGTCTCTTTACATATAAAACACAAACCCACCCTGGGACTAGAATCCGACATTTTATAGATTTTGAGTTCAAACGGCACTCACGTCATGGGCAGCAGGCCAGACAAAAACTGAAATGAAAAAAAAGCTTAATGTAGGTTATAAACGTGCTACAGGTGAGTCGCATTCGTGACTTCACACGAGCAACACTAGCACACTCCGTCGGAGGTAATTGGAACTACATCCCGCCAGAGTTGTTCGCGTCTAAAATATTGCAAAAAATTGCGAAGTTCAAAAAAATTATAAACTTTGAAAGGCTTTATCTCGGAAACTATTGGGTCTACAGAGACAATTCTAGTCTCATATTGTAGAAAATTTTGTCTACTTTAAAAACGGTCTGAGAAGGTACCATCAAAAACTAGCGATTTAGGGTTATAATCGCCAAAATCTGAATAAAAACCGAAATTTTCTCGGTTTTTTCGATTTTTGACAAAGTTGCGTTCGGCGCTCGAGGTCACAAACTTGGATTATTCATTGGGCCAACATCATAAACAAGTCTGCAAAAAATCAGAACTACCGGATTTGACGCAAAGTACCCCGTACTCTCAGGCGACAAGGTTACTGGACATAATAAGAAAATTTTGATAATAAATAACCTTCAGAGTTGTATTATAACATATGCATCATTCTATAGATATTAATCTGACTAAGAAAGCATTGAGAAAAGCGGGACAAGAAGTGGCAAACATTACGAATGTCATGAATAGATATACAAAACAGAACATTTTTTTATTGATATCAAACGTAATTTAAACATCAAAGAATTTTTCAAAATAAAGCACATCGAAATTGCAATATTGGAATTTGAAAAATCCTTAAAGAAAACCCAGATTTCCCAATGCAAAAATTGTCAATGTTATGGCCACACGAGGAATAGATGCACCACACCCGCTAGGTGCGTCAAATGTGCAGAGATGCATGACTACCGCACGTGTCTCAAATTCGAAAAGATAGAAATCCAGCCAAATGCGTGCTGTATGGTGGTGCGCAACCAGCTAATTATAAAAGCTGTAGGGTTTATGTTAACATCTTGAGTAAAAGATTTCCGAATAAAGTTATGCAGTCTCAACTGTCACAAAATCAATGTCAGTGTAACGCCCAAATAATTGAAACTGCTCACGACTTCAAATTTATACTCATTGTCTCTACTGTTCTTCAGGGTTAATTCTCTCTCGGTTAAGTCCTGGTTACCTCCCATTTCCATATATTTAGTTTTTTCTTTATTGATGTTCAAGCCAAACTCTTCCGCTTTCTGTTGTAGCCTGCAAAATACTCTTTCCAGTTCTTCTGTTGATCTTGTCAGTAATGCGATGTCATCTGCATATGCTACGCACCGGTGCCTATGTTGGTATATCATTCCATGGGTATGAATATTGTTTTCTCTTAATACCTTTTCCAATACTAGATTGAAGAGAGGTGTTGACATTGGATCATCTTGTTGTAAACCTCTATTTACATTGAAACCCTTAAATATCTTCCCGTCTATCACTACCTTACACTTTCTTTTATTTAAAGTCATTTTGTTAGCCGGATTAATTTATCGGGTATTCGAATGTCTTTCATCACACTGTAAAGTCGTTCTCTTCTTACAGTATCACATGCATTTTTAAAGTGAATAAATAACACGCCCAATTTTAACTTTTGTTCATAGGTGTTGCTAAGTACTATTTCTTTCATTGTGAATATTTGATCGCTTACTGCCCTTCCTACCCAAACCCCACCTTGATACTCCTCTAACACCTTCTCAGTTTCTTCCACAATTTTATTTCAAAGTGTTGTCGCTAGTATTTTATACACTACATCCAACAGTGAGATTTCCCGGTAGTTTTCACACTTTGTTATTTCCACCTTCTTTTGTAGTGGGTAGACAATGGTTCATTCTACTTAGCTGGCATTGTTTCTTTCCTCCACACTTCCGCTAGTACTTCGAATATTCTTTTTTGTAGAGCCTCCTCTCCTCCCTTAACGATTTCTGCTGCTACTCCGTTTTCTCCAGGGCTTTTATTATTTTTCGTCTTCATCATTATTGTTTTTATTTCTTGATAGCTGGGGACTTCTAATTCTTCACCACCTCTCGTGTACTTCTTTTCTGGTTCTAAGAGTTTCTGATTTTCTTCCTCATTTAAAGTCTCTTGGAAATAGTCCAACCATATTTTTCCAGTTTCTCATGGATTTATGCTATCAGATTTCCTTGTTTGTTTTCGTAATACGTTTTTCTCCCGTTGTAGCCTCGTTTCTCTTTTTTTTGTTTCTTAATAGAAGTTTATTATTTCTTTATTGTTAAAGTTTTCTTCAATTTTTTCAGCTTCTCTTTCATACTGTCTTTTTTACTTCTGCATATTGTTTTCACTCTTCTTCGTTGTTCTTGATACTTCTTTTCGTCTCTGCTGTTTTTGTGTTTTCCATTTCTAGCCTTGCTTTCTTTCTTCTTCTTATTGCCTCCTTACATTCTTCATCAAACCAATATTTGCTTTTCCCCTTGCTTTTTTCTACCTGTAGTATTTGTTCGGCTTCCTCTTGGATCACTTCCTAAATTTTATTCCATTTATCTTCTATATTTTGTGCTACTCCCAATTCTTGAAACCATTCTCTTTTCAAATAATCCTTTGAACTTATTCTCTTTGTAATAGGCTTACATTAAATTTCTTCATTTCTCTTCGATATTTATTCTCTACTCTTGGTATTTCTTGAATTATCTTCATTCTATCAAGTAGTGGTGGGAATCTACGTCTGCTCTTCTATAGCTTCTTACATCTTGTACGCATTTCATATATTTTCTTTCTATTAGAATATGGTCATTTTGATTTACAATACTTCCATTCGGGGCCCTCCAAGTCCCTTTTTGAATTTCCTTGTGATCAAATCTGGTGGTTAGAATTTTCATGTCAAATTGCCGCAGATGTTGTTTTGAAATCCCAGCTCGTAGAGCGAGGATTTTAAGACATCTAAGGCTTTTATGATTCGTAACATCCGTGGTGTGTTCAATAGTTTATCTACTCCAGTGGGGTAAGTAACTCATTACGCCACTCATTTGACACTAGCGGGTCTAACTGAAAATTGGTCTAAAGTGAGACTGCAAAAGGGATGTAAGAAGGCTACCCCCAGAAGTGGTATAGCGAGGCTTGCCCCGTTTGGGTTTGGGACGTTAATAATAGCGGATAAGAGCCTGATTAGAGTAATGGGTTTCTTATTTATTGATTTTCGGGAGATCAAAACATGTGGTGTTATTTGTAAATGGGAAATGCATCTTGATAAGACGTTCCTTACAGTCTAACTTTAGAACAGTTTTAAGTAAGACCAGTTGCAATAGACTCCTCGCCGAATTTAGAGGCTACTAATGAAATCTGTGAAAGCTTTAATATTCAGCAATTGTAGGGACGGTGGGAGATGAATGGGACATTTTTCTTTAAATTAGAGTAAACATTTTTTTTCACAACTAGCTTTATTTGCCAGGCATCTTCAGGCAGTCTGTCAACAGAAACACATACAAATTTTAGATAAACAATGCTTCTAATTTGTCAAAACAATTAAACAGAAAAAAAGAGCAGTTGTCCCATTCATCCCCAGTAGTGGGTTGAATGGGACAGAAGAAGGAATGAATGGGACAGTTAAAAAAATTATGCTTAAGTCAGTATTCATAACAGCAATTTCAACTAAACTTCTTGTATGCTATGGCAATACAATATAAAACACTGAACTATTTTATTGAAAAAAAAAACTTAATAGAATACATAGGTATACATTAACAAGCCTACGTCTATGCTCAGCTGTAGGGTTACTTCAATGGCGTCGGTTTCGGAAGAGGAGGGTGGGCGTTACCCTCAGCTAGACACTGGATTTGATTGGAACAAAGTTTATTATATTTACACTAACTAACATACAAATAAGCTTAGAACTAGGTAACATATATGTACAGAAAAAAGAAAAGAAAATGGCGGATGGGCATCCGCGATTGGAAGCGGGGGTGGTCCTTCGGAGGCGGGGCCGGCGGCTTCCTCCTGCGGTTGCAGCGGCGGCGGTGGCGACTGGCGACGGGGCGGCGAGCTGAGAGCAGCGGCGGCGGCAACGTCGGCGGCAGTGCTGATCTCCTTGGCGGAGGCGGCGGTTGGCGGCTTCCTTCGGCGGTTGCAGCGGCGGCGGTGGCGACTGGCGACGGGGCGGCGGGCTGTGAGCAGCGGCGGCGGCAACGTCGGTGGCAGTGCTGATCTCCTTTGGCGGAGGCGGCGGCTGGCGGCTTCCTTCTGCGGTTGCAGCGGCGGCGGTGGCGACTGGCGACGGGGCGGCGGACTGTGAGCAGCGGCGGCGGCAACGTCGGCGGCAGTGCTGATCTCCTTGGCGGAGGCGGCGGTTGGCGGCTTCCCTCGGCGGTTGCAGCGGCGGCGGTGGCGACTGGCGACGGGGCGGCGGGCTGTGAGCAGCGGCGGCGGCAACGTCGGCGGCAGTGCTGGTCTCCTTTGGCGGAGGCGGCGGTTGGCGGCTTCCTTCGGCGGTTGCAGCGGCGGCGGTGGCGACTGGCGACGGGGCGGCGGGCTGTGAGCAGCGGCGGCGGCAACGTCGGCGGCAGTGCGGATCTCCTGGGCGGAGGCGGCGGCTGGCGGCTTCCTTCTGCGGTTGCAACGGCGGCGGTGGCGACTGGCGACGGGGCGGCGGGCTGTGAGCAGCGGCGGCGGCAACGTCGGCGGCAGTGCTGGTCTCCTTGGCGGAGGCGGCGGTTGGCGGAAGTGGCTTTCCAAAGACGGCAGGCAGCAGAGTCCAATGCCTAGGATTGGCTCTAAGTCCACGAGGGTGATAGGCTCTGGAGAGGCTGGAGCTGCTAGCTGGTTCTGGAAGCTGAAGTGGCTCGAACTCCAAGTCCCACGAAGACGGCAGACAGCAGAGTCCAATGAAGTGGATCGGCTCTAAGTCCACGAAGATGCGGCAGACAACTAAGTCCAGTAGATGAAACGGCTGGTGGTCTTGGAGCTGAAGTGAATTATCGACTTGATTTGAGTCGCAATCAATAGTTGTCGAAATGCCGATTCTAACGACACCCAATTTGCTATGTTTTGAGTAAAAATTAGCTCAACTTGGAATTTTTAATTCAGTGTTCCGCGTAAAGCTTAATTAAGTATTACTCTTATGGCGTATGTTACAAAGTTTATTATGCTTCGATCGGTTGAGCGCTATTTTTATAAGACTTTTGAGACCAATTACGCTTTTCTGGGATGCTTCCTTCGTTAATTATACTTTAATTTGTAATATTGTATCCTTGCCCGCTGTATTTTGTCGTGGCCCTGATTTCTCTGTTACAAAGATGCGTTTCTGCTGGGCCGCTAAATTTTCGGCCGTTCACTCGGGCGTGCTCCAGCCGCATGTATTTGCTGTCTGATGGAAAAATTGCTTTTACTCCACCTGTATATGTGCTAGCGCCCTGTGGTTTGTTTTATTAGGTGGCGGTTGATTTTTCCTATCTTCAGGTACCCTTATGTGGGGTTTTGGATTTGGCGCACTCTGATTTAAGCGCGTTTTAGTGATCGAACTGGGTTTATTAATTTTCGCTGCGGCGCCGTTTGGTCGGCTTTCGTTGTTGAGGTTCGGCCATCCGTTGGCCCTTTTATTGCCGTGGTTTATACTTGCGAATTGGGGGCTTCTTTGAGTTCGCGTGCCGCGATTTATTGTTTTATGGGGGTAACGGTTTTCTTACAATTTTTGTAGGATCGAGGCGATTTGCTGGTGAACAGATGTATGAGCTCTTTGTTTCGTTCGCCGTGTACTTGGCGACGTAAATTTCCTTTGTTGCCTTGTTCTGTTCACCGATTCATATTAATTCCCCCCTCCTTTGGCGTCCTCGATCCGTGCATGAAGTTCTAAGGAGCTGGGAAGAAGGGGTGGAGTTAATCTGCGTGTGTTTTTCCCTTCGACAACGTCTAACTGGCTTAGCGGCGGATTCCTTGGTGGTACTGCGAGATGAGTGGCCGGTTATCCGTAGATGCCCTTGTGAATCCTCACATGGTGATGATTGGTTGCGAGTCGCATGATCCCTTGTAGCAGGTTCTTGAAACCGGAGGGGATCTTTCCTTTGCTGGTTCGCTGGCCGTCATGCATCTTTGGGCTAAGTGGTCGCTGAATCCCTATGGAATGATACGCTGCTTGGTGGAGGTATCTCAATGAGCGAGATGTTGGGCCGTTGAAGGTCGTTGTTGGGGCCTGGGCGGCGGTGAGAAGCGTTCCGATGGAAGGTGTCGTCAGCCGGGACTCGTGGGGGCGGTTGTCGGCCTGGGGTGTTAGAAACTTCGGCCAGGACTCCTGGTACCTGGGGCTCGTGTCCAAGCGAAGTCCCTTGGGGCGTGGGCTTTTTCACGTTCTGGAGCAGATCTGTGGCTGGGCGTACTTCGCCAGTACACGGCTGGTGCGGGCGGAAGCTTGGGGGTCCAGGCGCGGCCAGATCGGTCCTCGGTGACATAAGCGCGATGCTAGGAGTTCGGGGTCTTGAAGTGCGTGCTTAGGCGGAGTCCTCTCCTTGACGCGGAGTTCCTATCTTTCTAGGTGACCCGACTTGCTGACGCGGAGGCGGCTGAGGTGGGACACCTTGTTCGGGGGCTGCTAGGGCTAATCAGACGTGTTGACGTTTGGGGGAGAAGCCAGGTGGATCCTCGTCGTAGAAGGTGCCGTGCTTGATCTTCCGGAAGTGGGAGCGCGTGACCAGGCGAAGTATGGCGGCGTTGCGGCAGTCCTCACGTGCTGAGCCAATCTGCGGAAGGATACACCTCGGCGGCACGCGGTGGGTGCGGGCGGAGGCTTGGGGCATCCTTGGCGCGGACAGATTGACCTTCGGTGGTGGAGGTGGCAAGTCATAGCTTCGGGGACCTGGGGCGCCTGTTCCGGCGGAGTTGTGAGCTTCGGCCTTCTAGTGAGCGCGGTTCTTAGTTGTGCTTCTCGGCGAATTTGCGCTGAGTGCAGGTGCTGGAGTGCCTGCAGAGAGTTGGTGGCGAGCTTCTGGCAGCAGATTGGCACTGCCGGCCAGAGAGCTGGTGATGAGCTTTTGGTAGCATATTTGAAGTGCTGGCCAGAGAGCTGGTGTTGGGGCCTTGGTGGCGATGGAAGCGTTCCGATGAAAGGTGTCGTCAGCCGGGACTCGTGGGAGCGGATGTCGACCTGGGGTGTTGGAAACTTCGGTCAGGACTCCTGGAACCTGGGTTCGTGTCCAAGCGAAGTCCCTTGGCGGCGTGAGCTTATTCACGTGCTGGGGCGGATCTGTGGCCGGGCTTCGGCGGCACGCGGTTGGTGCGGGCGAAGTTTGAGGGTCCAGTCTTGACCAGATCGCTCCGCGGAGAAGTAAGCGTGATGCCAGGACTTCGGTATCTTGAAGTGCGTGCTTAGGCGAAGTCCTCTCCTTGACGCGGAGTTTCTGTTTCCCTAGGCGACCCGGGTTGCTAACGTGGAGGCGGCTGAGGGGAGACACTTTGGTCGGGGCTGCTTGGGCTAGTTGGACGCGTTGACGTCTGGAGAAGAAGCTAGGTGGATCCTTGTCGTAAAAGGGGCTGTGCCTGATGTTCCGGAAGCGGGCGCACGTGACCAGGCGAAGTATGGTGGTGTTGCGGCATTCCTCACGCGCTGGGTGGATCTGCGGAAGGATACACCTCGGCGGCACGCGGTGGGTGCGGGTGGAGGCTTGGGGTATCCTTGGCGCGGACAGATTGACCCTCGGTGGCGGAGGCGGCAAGTCATAACTTCGGGGACCTGTTGTGCGTGTTCCGGTGGAGTTGTGGGCTTGGGCCTTTCAGCGAGCGCTGTTCCCCTGTTGCTCTTCTCGGTGAGTTTGTGCTGCGTGCAGGTGCTGGAGCTTCTGCAGAGAGTTGGCGGCGAGCTTCTGGCAGCATATTTGAAGTGTTGGCCAGAGAGCTGGTGCTGAGCTTCTGGTAGCACATTGGCGGTGCAGGCCAGAAAGCTGGTGATGAGGGATCCTTGAGATTGCTGTGAATCGTTGTGGATCATGGTTGTTGGTGGTGATGTTGTTGATGTTTGTTTTGGGCGCCACTGGGTGTTTTCTACCACTCCCAGAAGTGGTGTTGGTCGTCTTCATTCATCTCGGTTTGCACTGGGTTGAGACACTGTGGTGGTGTCCTCTGTCCACATGGAAACGGAGATGCGCTGTCTTCTGTGACTTCCGAGTGATGCGGGCTGACACTTGGTTGCGGTGTCTGCTGAGGTTCCTTGTTGGTCCTCGGCGGAGTTACGTCCATCCTTCTTCGTCGACTTCACCATTGTAGTGGGCGTGACTTCCCTCTGGTGTCCACCAAAAGCTGGCCCCACGTTCCGGGCGACAATTAACAAGCCTACGTCTATGCTCAGCGGTAGGGTTACTTCAATGGCGTCGGTTTCGGAAGAGGAGGGTGGGCGTTACCCTCAGCTAGACACTGGATTTGATTGAAACAAAGTTTATTATATTTACACTAACTAACATACAAATAAGCTTAGAACTAGGTAACATATATGTACAGAAAAAAGAAAAGAAAATGGCGGATGGGCATCCGCGATTGGAAGCTGGGGTGGTCCTTCGGAGGCGGGGCCGGCGGCTTCCTCCTGCGGTTGCAGCGGCGGCGGTGGCGACTGGCGACGGGGCGGCGAGCTGAGAGCAGCGGCGGCGGCAACGTCGGCGGCAGTGCTGATCTCCTTGGCGGAGGCGGCGGTTGGCGGCTTCCTTCGGCGGTTGCAGCGGCGGCGGTGGCGACTGGCGACGGGGCGGCGGGCTGTGAGCAGCGGCGGCGGCAACGTCGGTGGCAGTGCTGATCTCCTTTGGCGGAGGCGGCGGCTGGCGGCTTCCTTCTGCGGTTGCAGCGGCGGCGGTGGCGACTGGCGACGGGGCGGCGGACTGTGAGCAGCGGCGGCGGCAACGTCGGCGGCAGTGCTGGTCTCCTTTGGCGGAGGCGGCGGTTGGCGGCTTCCTTCGGCGGTTGCAGCGGCGGCGGTGGCGACTGGCGACGGGGCGGCGGGCTGTGAGCAGCGGCGGCGGCAACGTCGGCGGCAACGTCGGCGGCAGTGCGGATCTCCTGGGCTGAGGCGGCGGCTGGCGGCTTCCTTCTGCGGTTGCAGCGGCGGCGGTGGCGACTGGCGACGGGGCGGCGGGCTGTGAGCAGCGGCGGCGGCAACGTCGGCGGCAGTGCTGGTCTCCTTGGCGGAGGCGGCGGTTGGCGGAAGTGGCTTTCCAAAGACGGCAGGCAGCAGAGTCCAATGCGTAGGATTGGCTCTAAGTCCACGAGGGTGATAGGCTCTGGAGAGGCTGGAGCTGCTAGCTGGTTCTGGAAGCTGAAGTGGCTCGAACTCCAAGTCCCACGAAGACGGCAGACAGCAGAGTCCAATGAAGTGGATCGGCTCTAAGTCCACGAAGATGCGGCAGACAACTAAGTCCAGTAGATGAAACGGCTGGTGGTCCTGGAGCTGAAGTGGCTGCTGGTGGTCCTGGAAGCTGAAGTGGCTGCTGGTGGACTCTCCTTGGCTGAGTTGCTGCTGGATTGACCCGCCGAGGCAGAGTGATTTCTTGCTGCTAGCGTCTGACTATTTAAAGGAGCCAGTCCTTTGTCCAACGCGATCTCGACGCTCATTGGTCGAAGTAGAAGGGATGATTTGCCCGATTTCGATATATTTCGGATTTATAGCGTTTAATTGAGCGGCGTGATTAATTATCGACTTGATTTGAGTCGCAATCAATAGTTGTCGAAATGCCGATTCTAACGACACCCAATTTGCTATGTTTTGAGTAAAAATTAGCTCAACTTGGAATTTTTAATTCAGTGTTCCGCGTAAAGCTTAATTAAGTATTACTCTTATGGCGTATGTTACAAAGTTTATTATGCTTCGATCGGTTGCGCGCTATTTTTATAAGACTTTTGAGACCAATTACGCTTTTCTGGGATGCTTCCTTCGTTAATTATACTTTAATTTGTAATATTGTATCCTTGCCCGCTGTATTTTGTCGTGGCCCTGATTTCTCTGTTACAAAGATGCGTTTCTGCTGGGCCGCTGAATTTTCGGCCGTTCACTCGGGCGTGCTCCAGCCGCATGTATTTGCTGTCTGATGGAAAAATTGCTTTTACTCCACCTGTATATGTGCTAGCGCCCTGTGGTTTGTTTTATTAGGTGGCGGTTGATTTTTCCTATCTTCAGGTACCCTTATGTGGGGTTTTGGATTTGGCGCACTCTGATTTAAGCGCGTTTTAGTGATCGAACTGGGTTTATTAATTTTCGCTGCGGCGCCGTTTGGTCGGCTTTCGTTGTTGAGGTTCGGCCATCCGTTGGCCCTTTTATTGCCGTGGTTTATACTTGCGAATTGGGGGCTTCTTTGAGTTCGCGTGCCGCGATTTATTGTTTTATGGGGGTAACGGTTTTCTTACAATTTTTGTAGGATCGAGGCGATTTGCTGGTGAACAGATGTATGAGCTCTTTGTTTCGTTCGCCGTGTACTTGGCGACGTAAATTTCCTTTGTTGCCTTGTTCTGTTCACCGATTCATATTAACATATATATCTTATTTTACTTTTCCATTATATAACTCGTAACTGAAAAAATGTATAGGAAAAATGCAGATTGACTACATTCTTGATGTGCCAGCAGGTATAGTTGGAGCTGGTAATTTAAATTTGATTATAGATTCTCAACTTCCAATAAATCTTCTACTTGTGGATAAAATAATTTATTGGAATTTCTTAATCGTCTTAGAAACTGGACTGTGAATTTGTTGTTTTCATCATTAATACTTAATATTTTTCCCACATTCAAGTTTTTGTTGGTTTCTAGTTCCTTTAAATCGGCTATTTCTAGATCTTCTCTGGTTATCTCTTCGATTAAATCATTATTGTCGGAATCTTCTGAATGTTGAATTTCTATTTCAGAATCTTCTTCGGACATGCATTCAAATTGTGATTAGAAGTATCACCGCCCAGCTTCTTTTTTTTTCTGTTGGTCTCGTAGAGCTTCCTTTTCTGGAGTGTCCGTTAGAATTCTGCACGAACCTGGTTTTCTTCCCCTAGGGTTTGTTTGCTTTCTTTCAGGAGCTTTTGGTAGAGGTCTGACACTTTCTGGTGTTACACTGCACGCTGTTGAAGTTAGAGATGATGTACTTGCTCCCAATGGTAATAATTCATTACTGACTATCATTTCAGTTGTTGCTGTAGTTTTGCTCAACATCAACGTCCTGAACGTTTTGTCCGGGATCATGTCGATCTGTAACTGCTGAACAAGCAAAATCTGAATCAGAGAAATTGTTACAATTAAAAGGGCATATCCCTGTTTTAGAAAAACCACCTATAATGTTCTTTGGCGTAAATGCATTTAAAAATGCACTATTTGCTAGTTCAGCTACAGTGTAAATTAGGATGAGAAACCAGCCAATCGTTTTGAGCCACTCTATAATATGTTTTCAAGGGTCCGTAAATTGTTACGTCAAGAGGTTGTAGCCTATGGCTACAATGTGGTGGGAAATGGGAATGTTAACATAATGATGCCTTGACTTTTGGCATATTCAATAGTGTTGATACTAATATGAGTTTCGTGGTTGTCTAACAGTAGTAACACTGGTTGGTTTTTCGTGGGCTTAACAAATTGAACAAAATGTTGCATAGATCGATAAAAATTTTCTTCTGTAATCCAACCTGTTCTATGTGATAAACCTAAACTGCCAATAGGTGCCTGGTTTAACATAAACTCCTTAAAGCTTATTCTGGGGAAGATGAAAACAGAAGGTGTCGTATTTTCTACTCCATTAATGAATGCCAACATGGTTACGGTTGCTCACCTTTCCCCTGATGTAGCTTGACCGACCTGCTTTGTTCCACAACTTGCAATGACTCTTGGTGGTTCCGTAACTGTAGACAACCCTGTTTTGTCACAATTATAGATGCAATCCGCAGAAAACTTGTATTTTTCAAGTGTCTCTGCTAACTTGTTATAAAACATTGTAACATTTGTTTTATTAAACGATGTTGCCTGAGATAGACTTGTAGCTTCTGGACGCCTCAGTGATAGTTCTGCATGTCGCTGCATGAATGCTTGTAACCAATCTATACCTGCAGTTTTTCGTGAATCCCAACTAGGAGCATACTTTATTTCAAGCTGCTTTTCATATTGAAAAGCTAAATCTTTGACCTGGGTTGTCGTAAGACCGTAACACATGCTTGATGCTGTCCGAAGATAATTCGACAAAGCAAGTTTTTGATCTCCATTGAAAATTTGCCTGTTTGAAATATATTTCTTACGTTTATAGTCCACACCCACTGGCAACATTCTAGCTTCCTTTACACAACTATGTAATCTAGATTTTGATATTTCAAAAGCTCGAGCCACTTCATGTATGCTTCTATTATTTGTATCACCTCTATAACTGCGCTTTCCATTTTCTCTGGTTGTACTCTCACTCTAGGAGTCTTTGGTTTAAAGTTTCTGCAAAACGTATTACGAAAACAAACAAGGAGATCTGATAGGATAAATCCATGAGTAACTGGAAATATGGGTGGACTATTTCCAAGAGATTTTAAATAAGGAAGAATATCAGAAACTCTTAGAACCAGAAAAGAAGTACACGAGAGGTGGTGAAGAATTAGAAGTCCCCAGCTATCAAGAAATAAAAACAATAATGATGAAGACGAAAAATAATATTGCTTTCGATTTTTCGTAAACAAGCTGACAATTTTAATTAATTTCTCGATGTCTACGCAATTAAAGCTGTTGCTATGCGATCATAATCAAACGTAAGTATTCCGCGTCATAAACAAAACACTTCTACCCACGCCACGAACCGGAAGTGACGTGCTAAAGGACGCTAAAAAAGCACATTCACAAAACTAACACCTTTAGGAGGCAAATTTGATTTTTTTATGGCTATGGCTGTGCTACACGGCCGCTGCTCTCATATTCACTCGTATAGAAACTTATAAATCTGGTTGGACCTCCGTAGAATATGCCTAAAACACCACAGCTTCCACTGGACCATTTCGACGCATATTATTTTATCTGTGTCGAAGCCCAATGCAAAGCAAAACTTCCACAAGTAACCCAGGATACAATCACTCAATTAAACAACACTTTTAATTAACTTGGGTATTTATTAACACATAAAATTACTTGATTTTTGGGGCAGCTTAGCAATTTCATAATCAAAGCTTTCGAATAATTGTTTTGTTTACAGTTTACACATGGTTACATGAATTGCCAAACCTGCTCTGATTTTATTATGTTCTAAACAAAGATAAAGCCATTTAAAAACGTCATTATGGAATTATTTTCATGGCCTATGCTATTTCTTAACAATTCTGAAATTCAAATTATTACATTTACTGAACATTCTTATAATAAATATTTGTTTTGCCGGTTATGTTATTAATTACTATTAATTATTATGAGTAATATAAAGGCTACTATATTGTGATACAAAGAAATTAAATTAAAGTGAAAGCAAAGTGAATAGTAAAGTTGTGCATTAGTGCAAGACCGACAACCTTGTACTAATTATTCAAACTGTCTCGAAACGCCGATGGCGACCTATAGTTCTGCGGGACTGAAAGGATTGATGATGATATTGTGTTCATAGCAGTATATACCAACAGATAGAGAACAAACGAACTGTTTTAAAAAAGTGGAAACGTTTTCTTTAAAAGAGACTTGTTTGCAGAAAAATGCACAGTTTATTTTTGTCAAGATGTTTATCCTGTACGTGCTTGGTCTAAAATTATGTCTGCTTCCATCAAAGTTAAAACGTAAGCTATGTGGAAAATCTGGACATATGAATACATCTTCGAAGGTGTTTTTTTCACGATGCAATACTTCTTTCGCCCTGAAGCGAATAAAAACCGTAAGCGCAATCCTAACAAATAAGTAGATATTATTATTATGCGTAATAAATAATATTTATCTACTCCAGTAGGATAAGTAACTGATTACGTCACTCATTTGACACTATTTCAGTTACGTAATGAAGCTCATTACAACACTCAGTTATGTAATGGTTTCATTACGCAACTGAGTTGTGTAATGACTTCATTACGTAACTGAAATAGTGTCAAATGAATTACATAATGACATTTGCCTACTAAAATATTTTTGAAAATGACAGATCTGACATTTCTCTTAATGCACTTTTCTCAATTTTAGGCAGTCGTAGATAAAATTTTGTACAATACATGTGTGATAATGCATCATTAATATACTTGTGTGCTTACATAACTTGTGCTACGCGCTCGTTTGTAACTTACACACACGTATATTAATGATGCTGTTATCCCACTTGTATAGTAAATAACTACTAGAACTTGTGGCCAGCCTACGTCTGGCCCTGCCAGCGTAAAGAAACGGTTAACAATACAAATGCTTGCTTAGGCTGCGGCTGGTGGCGAGCCGACGTCCGGCCTTGCCAGCGTTAACAATACAAATGCGGTCTCGCCATTTGTTCGCGCGCGCCACTTGCTAGTATGCAGGCCGTTCATGCTGCGTGTGCGCGCGCCTGCTTACGGTCTCGGACGGCCGGCGGCTGGCGACCGGCGGCATCAGCTCTTATAATATAAGATAATGTTACCTACTTGTAGGAACTTGAAAACTGGTCTCTCTATTACCCCATCTTAAAAGTGTAATTTATTAGTATTCATCTTACGTATACAATTTTTTCTTGCTTTCTGTGCCGCAAATTATGAAATATGTATATGTTATAAATGAGTTAGTATGGGAGAGACCAAGCTATAGATATTAAAGCTGAATGAAACCGTCTGTCTTGGCACTTAGTCGACCTTAGAATATTCTTAATTAGTTTTAATTTAGAAAATGATCTTCCGCATGGAATGTAATGTGTCGACGAGATTGAGCGCTATCATCATTATTATAATTTTCATTATTTAACATAATATCTTTAATATTAGAAAACAATCTTTTGTAAAATTGCCAGGTTATTTAGTTGTTTAGCACATCGAATAATTTTATAATTTTTTTTAATTGTAAGGTAGTCCCATGTGCTACTCATTTGGCAGATTTCGTATGTCTTACACATTTACTTGAGTACTAATACATTTTTGAAAAAACACGAGAAAGTACTTGGAAGATTATTGTAACCGTCAGTATTAATATAGAAACGTGTGAAGTTTTATCCATTGAAACAACTGATGGCGTCGTAGAAATCTCATCATAGATGTCTGCACTTACAAGTGAAAATCTACTTATATGTAATTCAGATAATTTCGTGACTGTTAAAATAAACTTACGAGCACTTTTTCTAATTTTTCTCAAAATGTACCCAAAGTAAGTGTACTATTAATAGTTTTGTATCGTCGAAAAGAGAAAAGAAATCACTATCAACAGTGATGTAGTGGCAAATCTGCCAGTGGGGGAACGCTAGACTTCTGAGGGGTATGGAATATCCCCCAGGAAAAGGGGGGTCCGGGGGTCCTCTTCCGGAATTTTTTTAAAAGTATAGGTGCAAAAATATGCCTTTTGATGTTTTCTGGTGTAATTTTTCCGTATTACGATGTTGCCAGTTTCGTAGCCTTAATATATAAATATCAAACCTACAACTTTCTAATTCAAACTGTTTTTAATACTTGCCATATTCATAGCAAGTAGCAAGTCATGTTTGACGTGATATTTCTAAATAATAACAGAAACCACTAGCCTAAATTTAAATGACACTGGAATGAATAATTATCAAATCGTTTGTGCTAACAAGTAAATGCCATAAATTCGTTCTTTATTTTTTTTAACTTAACAAAAAACCAGTGGGGGAACGCCGTTCCCCCGCGTTCCCCCTCGACTACACCCCTGACTATTAAATGAGCATCATTACCTTTCTATTAAAAACAGTGTTATTTGTTGCACTTTTGTTTAAAAAAATATATAATTAAATAGTGGTATGTGTTGGCAAACTAAGTACATATTGAACAATTTCTGTTTGAAATATTTTTATATAAAATGCAGATCTACTGAGATATATAGTATATTCCGTATTTTTCTGATAGGTTGCTGCAATTAATTCGTTTGTAGCAAATGATTTTTATTTGCTATTGTGGGATCACCACTTATAAAAAGGTTGCTAACCGCTGTTGGCTGTTGTGTACAAAATCGGTTCAGAATAAATTTGAGGGTGTTTGTGGGCAGAATACGAGTCAGCACTTCTGGCGATTACCAGGAAGAATGTTATCTATAGACTAAACATTTGCCCTGTGTAGAAAATGTAACCTTGGCGTTTTCGACTGGTCCTGCGAAGTATCTACAATAATTACAATTTATAATTTACAGTTGCAGAACGAACCGTCGTCTGTTAGCTGATAACCATCACGCATTAGATTAAATCGAACTTTGTGTGAATTTGTGCTTCTGCTTTCTAGTGAAAATTGTGGAAAATACATATCGAGTTTTTAACTAAAGGTAAGTAACTATAAGTAATGAAGTAAGCTGTAAGCGAGTAGTAGCTGTCCTTATTCTCGTGAGTTTTTATTATTGCGAGAATTTTAAAACGCAGATTACAATGGTTTTTATAGGTCGGTGAATTACGAGTATTTAAATCTGCGTTGATAATTTTCCCAGTACCAGATTTTAATTCTCCTTTTCAACTACATTTACAACGCCATTTTTTCAACGACCAATTGTAACTAACCTTAAAATTGCATGACCAAGTATGTATTCCAAACAAAAATTGGAAAGCTATTTAAAATCAAGTACCTACGTTATGTAAAGTGTAAGTCACGTCTAAGCTGGTGTCAATATTTTTTTTCCAATACCTGCTGTAACTGTAAAGCTGTATTTTATCTACGAAAATCTCCCTGATAAGTAACATTTTAACGATGAGTGTGGATAAAATGCTACCTTATTCACTATTGAATAAAATAGACCATAATCCACACCAACTAACAAAATAAGTACGTGCTACTGTGGTAAAACTAGTACAAAAACTGGTAACATTATATTTATTTGAAATTATTTATTCAATTTCAAAACTTATTTATATAACTAAATGTAGGTATTGGAAAAATTTGATATGCCACACGTGAATAAAGAGATTTTATCCATTCGGGATAATTATCTCACTCGGCTTTGTCTCGTGAGCTAAAGTTTTCCCCTTATGGTTAAAATGCTTCTTTATTCACTTGTGGCGTACATAACTATTCTAATCGCGAGTAGCTTTCAAGTAATAGCAGTTCGTGGAGCTGTTTTGGAAGGCATTGTAACATTTTGCATGATTTAAGTAGGTATAGGTTGGTTAACCTCAGTTTTTAAAACCGTATACTGGGATAGAAAATGTTGAAAAGCGTATGTCTTCCAAAATTCCCAATGCATACGTCAAATTTGAAGGTTATCGAAGTGTCACTGAATGATAGTCATTTTTAGAATTAAATTACGAAATGACTTACTGTTCTTCATGCTGGCCTGATTTTAAATAGCTTTATCTTCATCGGTGTTGTTATAGACTCTTAACCAAATTAATTTTAGTATCGTTAAGAGCTTCATTACCGCACTCAGTGCGGTAATGGATAGATATTACCGCACTCAGTGCAATAATGAATATTACCTCACTCTTTTTATATAAAAAATAAATCGGACCAGAGTTTATTGATGAAGATAAAATATTGAACTATACACGTTTGCTTATGCCACATAACGAAACTCGTTTGATTACCGCAAAACTCGGCTTACTGCCTCGTTTTGGCAATGAAACTCGTTTGGTTTAGATGCTCATAATCAAACTTGTATCGTTAATATCTATTCCAATTTCTGGTTGGAATACCTTCTATAACATAATCGAATTTCTTGTCCATATTTTAATGCAAATATCTGCTCTTTGTTAGATTCTTGTGACGCAAATTTGTCAACACCTATTAATTAGTACTGATTTCAGAAATAACCATTAGTAAAGTTTTGAGAAAAATTAAGAAAACTATCTGCTACTGTTAAACGAAGCGTAAATTCTAATTTTTTTATGTTGGTAGAGGAACATGTTTGTAATTAAACAACAAATTTATAACACTATAAAATTTATAGTATTTGAGAAAAAAGAGCGGTGAACTTCGGTTGTTTTTGCGTTCATTGGAAACGATTGTAGAATTTCTTTTTATAACTTGAACATATCGAGAGATTAAAAAAATTGATCCTCAGCAGGCTGTAGAAATTCAAACGTATGAATATGTTGGTAACACTGTAAGTCTATGTCAAATTCGATGTTAGCAGATTAGGTTTTGAGTCAGTCTGTGTCAAAACTGACGGATAACCTACTAACCTGCTAACCTCGAATTTGACATAGACTTACAGTGTTACCAACATATTATTCATACATTTGAATTTCCACAGCCTGCTGAGGATCAGTTTTTTTTATCTCTCGTAGAACTACACACATAGTTAGAATACAAAAAACTAAAATAAGAAAAGGCATATTCAGTTTAATTAATTTGTTGAAAAAACACTAAAAATGTATTGCAAGATGGTTAATCATCTGTTGCGTCTTATGTGTGGTACACATCCTTACATATTCACTTTGTAATTTCTCGCTATTAATTAGGTTAGCAAATTATTACTGGTTATCAGTTAGCCTATCTCTGGTGATGTGTCCACCGGTCTTTGCATGATGCCGGTGACAAGTTCCCCTATCAAAAATATCTACAAAATTTGCTACGGCGATGAAACCCATTGGCCAATGAGTGTTAACTAAAAGTTAAAGAGTATATTGCATAAAATGCCCACAGCTCATTATCATTAGGGAATATACAGGGTGAGTTTTTTTAATGTTTAGCATGTGGATCTCGGAAAGTATTGGAGACAGAGAGACGGTTAAATGGGGAAAGAATTGCAGTTTTACGAGCTCAATTTAATGATAAAATGCAAGGCTAACTAGATATCTCGCAAAAATGATTTTTTTCTAATTTCGTTCGGTGCCTATAGCTCTGTTATTATTGACTTTAGAAAAAATGTGTAAAGGAAGACGTTGTAGATAATTATGTGCTTAATAACACAGTCTAACCAAATTTTTTATTTAAGCTACAATTTTTGAGTTATCACACAAACTTGTGTTATCTCTAATGGAAACCATAGTCGGCCATGACTTTATAAAAAAGGCAATTTTTCAACTATTCTAACGATAACCACTCGACGTAGTTATTTTTATAAATAAATAAATTATGGCCATTTTTCTCTTTTTGTTTTCGAACTGTTCAAGTAGTAGGCTATGCACTATAACGGTATTGTTTTTTTTTAATTTCTTGCAGAGGAGGTGTTGCTTTGCAGTAATTTGGTTTAAAATAAGACTAAATTTCTATTTAAACCAAAATACCGGGACGCAACAGGAGGGCTGTTTAGGTAATTTTCTTGTGTGCAATTATACTGGTATACAAAATTTCATTTATTTTTTGTCCCAGAAGTGAAAATGGGTGAATCTAATAGCATTTTTCCCGCTGAATTCAAATATGGTTTCAGAATTATTCTATCACGTAAGGATTTTTAGAGACAACTATTTTAATTTTACAACATAACATATTTAAAATGCACCCAAGTGTAATATAATCTTACCTAAAAAGTAGTAGTGTTTGATTTTCTACGATATTTTGCTTCATGAACATCTCTCTTTAGGGTCTAACCATGATATAAATACAAGGGTATGCTCGAGAGACGGTAACCCAGTGCGCTCGTGAACCACATGACGTCACATTCGTAAGGTATCGGGCATGATTATCATCAGTGTTGCCGATCGTCACATAATTATCAGATTCTAACATAATTTTTTCGCCATTCTGGTAAAAAATTAGAAAGTAACATAATTATCAATTTTAACATAATTTTATTGTCATGGATGATTTATTCTCTATTATCGTATCGTCGGCTTTTTGCAATTTCTAATATTTAAATGCGCCATCTCGTATCGTCATTGTCAAATTTTGTGTGCATATTTTGAAACCTATTTAGCACTTTTGGTTGCTTCACAATAAAGGGCCCGGGCAGCGGGGACCTTCTAGAGATCCTGTATATAGTTTACTAACCTATATCTATATGTAGGGACTCGACGAGCTCCTAGAGTATCTGTATATAAGATTATACAGATACTGTAGGAAGTATATGGTCACTAGATTAATACACTAAGTTAAGGTACCGCCATTCCATTCCTCGTGTGAGAATGTGAGAAAATTCTGAGATAAAGATAACAAATACACATTTCCCAAGTGCAATAAGGAAGACACTAGTTTTTGGGGATTTTCATTTTGGTGTAATGGCACTGCTGTAAAGTCAAATTCTTGTTAGATTGTGTTTTTATTCTCAGTTGGAGAAAATTGTACAAGGATAGATATAAAATAAAATCACTAATGGCGGTACCTTACACTTTAGTGTGTTGATCTAGTTTGGCGACATTTATTATCATACAAGCACAATTTATGTTTAATTTCGTTACGTTAACTTCAATTAAATGGCGGATGAACCAAAAAACTGCTTGCGTTGCCATCTATAGGTGTTAACATAATTTAGAGCAAAATCTGATAATTTTGTCTCGGCGATCCCATAATTTTAAATCGTCCAAACGGCAACACTGATTATCATGGTCTCGGGTATATCAGGAGGGCTTCGGCATGTTGGACGATGGTTGCACGCATTGCACGTCGATAACCCTAACCTCATTTATATCATGCCTAACCTCATAACCTGAAATGCGCGCGAATACATACATAGTACATTATCAAGTAGACAGTGAATAGTTTCCTCAGATTATTAAACACCATCAAACACGACAAAAAAACTACAAGAGCGTGTAAGAATTGTAGTGTGCAGTGTAAAGGGCTGCAGGAATAACACCAGGAATGATAGAAAAGTGAGTTACTTCAGGTTTCCAAAGAATGAAGTAATTTCTGAACAATGGCTTGTAGTATGCAAAGAAAACACAAATGCATCTACATGTAAGTAAATGAAATTCTTGTTTCTGTGCCATTTTGAAATCGCAAACAGAACAGCTGTAGGGTTTCTCTCCTGTGTGGATTCTTGAATGTCTAAACTAAATAGCGTTTTCGTGCAGTTTTATAATCACAAATAGAACAACTATACGGTCTTTCCTCTGTGTGAGTTTGTATATGTACACTTAATAGCTTTTTCGTGCAGTTTTATAATCACAAATAGAAGAACTATAACGTTTTTCTCCTGTGTGGGTTTTTATATGTAAGACTAATTGACAATTTTATTCAGCGAGGATATGCTCAGAGCGAAAAACACTTCCTCAGGCCCGTGGATTATACCTATTGGGGATACCACGTAAAAAGAATGCGCTTGAGACTCTACCTCAGTGGTGGTGCGGAAAAGAGAGAGAATCAGTAAAACCGCGTATTATTCACAGGAAAAATAGCATTTATTACAATTGCGTACGATTTCCCTCCATTTCACCATTAACTTGACCCTTACAAATGCAAAATACGATTTTTCCGGGAGACTTTTAAAACGTAACTTTCAAATTGCCGCCTATTGATGACGTAGTCTGGTTCACGCTTTCACATTGGTCGTTGACAAAAGCTGCGCTAGAGCATACCCTTGTATTTATATCATGGGTCTAACAATAGTCAGCTAGCATGCACCAACCCCACTTGTCCTGGTACCGCTTTTCCATATCTTTGTTTCGTGGTGGAGGAGATTTCAACCTTTTAATCGTGAGCCTAAAAGTTCTGCCTCCTTTTTAGATAAATTCAGATCTTGTACACGGTCATTGAGCTCCACTTGTGTTAGTAAATGCGATTTACCAAACGAACACAAAGCCTCATAGTTTGGATCAACCTTTACATCATCATTATTCTCTGCCAAATCTTTGTATTGTTTATCATCGCCAAGTATGATATTTTCTAGTGGTTTAGGCGCAGGCAGTTCTTCACTGTGAGCCACAGGTATCATGGCAGATGGTAAATTAGGGTATGAAATAGTGTGCTTTGATTTTGCACTAATGCCCTAAATATTAGTCAGACAAAAGTAACAATCGGTGGCATGATCTTTTGGTTCCCGCCAAACCATTGGAACAGCAAAATTTATGTGCTGAGAACCCTTGAACCAGCTTGTAAGCAGTCTGACACAAGTAGCACAATAAATGTGAGGGGCCCAATATTTGTCTTGGTCACCAGCTTTGCAGCCAAAATAAAGCTCATAACATTTTTTTATGAGAGGAGTAAAACTACGTTTTTGAAATTTAAATGTAACTTCACCACAAATGTAGCAAAAGCTGTTCGGTGGATTTATACAATTTCTAGGCATTTTGCTAAATCACACAATTCCAAAACACTACAACAAATATTCACTACATGTCTTGAATTCAAACGATGAAATGAAAATTTAGAATACATCGTCACTGAGAAACGTTTACACTGAACTTGTTATATCAGTACATACACACGAAAGATGTACAGATGTCAACAGAGTGAACACTGACCACAGAGTAGCTATGGCTTGAACCAGAAATTCGGACATTATAATCAAATCAGATGTTGCTTGTGACATCCCTTTGACAAACGATGATGACTAAGTCTGTAAGAAAACCATCGTCTGACTCGTTTTTGAATTGCACCATGCAACAGTTATGACTCAAGCTGATATATGGCAAATGCATATTTTATATAATTGATATGCCGAGGAAACTTTTTGCACATGTATACTAATTATGTGAAAACAAATCGTTTAAGCCAAGTTTCATTTTGCATATTTTGTATATTTATACGTTTTTGAGCATACTTTCTGGATTTTGCATATTTGGTTATATTTAGCAATAATTTGCGATGTATGAACTTTTTGAGCTTTTTTTTTTGTAAAATTTACTATTTCATTAAATTTATTAATACAATTTTTTACTTTCTGCCGCTGGAGTGCAGTGCGCTAGTAATATAAACACTTGACTATCAATTAAGTAATGTAAACTACTCAACCACTTAAGAATATATAGGTCGCTTGCTACCACGAATTCTATATTTAGAATTCGCTGAACTAGCAAAGAAGTGTAGCATTGCAAAACGTTGCAAAACGTTGTGCAATATTATGAAATTATGTGACGACACTCAGTCGCCCCACCCGAAGATGGCAGAGGCTATAAATAGCCGCACTTGTGTAATCTTAGTTTAGTTTTTATAGATTTGTGTCTTGCAGAACGTTGCTAGTTTTAGATGTGCTTCTTACAGAACGTTACTCTGTACAAATTTGTAACTCCTACATTGAATTAAAAACTTGTGTAGTAAAATAAATAAAGTTTTTTTTCGTTAAGGCCACGACAGGCAACTTAACTGGCGCAGTCGGTAGGATACTTGGCAAAAGGGCACTGTGAAATTTTGAAAAAAATAAAATAATTTTTTTTTTCATTTTTCGCGCTTTTGTGTATTTTAATACTTAACCAAGTAATCCGAAATCAACCAACACCGGTACGAAGCAACGCAACTTGGATGACAAACATCGCCAAAGAGCAGCACCGCTGACTACTGGACATCAGTCTATCGGAGACATCGTCTATCGCAGACACCTGCTCCATCGAAGAGCTTCTGATCATCGAGATCGCCTGTACGACCAATCCAAAGGACGTCTACACCTTTAATTAACCACGGATCATCTGTAAGACCACTCCAAACAGTGTTGCCAACAGTTGAGAATTGGTTTCCACCAGAAGGTCAAATAAAATCTACCAGAATTCCACTAATAATAATAATAATATTTTTTGCCAGAATAATCTTTTATTCAAAACTTCAGAACAGCACAGATAAACAAAAGTAGAAAAAAACATTAACATTTAAAATATTTATTTCTTATTTTTATTAAAAATAGGAAATAAACATTACAACACAAACATACAGTTGCTGTTAAAGATGTAGATTCCCAATTATGATGCTTTAATTCACTTTTTAACACAAATATTGAATTTTTTATTCGTTAAAAGTCTCATCAACAAAATGCAAAGCGCAAGTGACATAAGATTCGTGAGAGAACCCTTTTATCATATATATAATACACATATATTGCTAGTAGGGCCTGGAAACTTCAGAAAACATTACGGCGCCGACATATAGGTCGTTTATTTTTTAAAGATCCACCACCTGTTGCTTAATGTTGGCCAACGAAAAAATCACTAGTTACAGTTACTTTTGTGAGTTACAAATGGCAATTCTGCAAGTGAGCTGTCACCTTAATTTCATGCGTCAAACCGTCAAACAACGCAAGCGCAACTCAGATAAAGTTGAATTTTCAAATTTTTGAATTATGCCTCGGAAAGGAAAGAATTTACTCGACAAGAAATTGAAAACCGCCCTATTCCAATGTTCCCTCGAACTGAAAAACCTAATCCGTTCTTTAAGTGGCCGACAGCTAGAAGAGAAACTTTCAAATATCTTTGCTGTGATTTCTTTGGGTAAAATTAAGTTAAAAATTTTAAACACTAATTATTGTAGGTGTCTAGATGTACTGTCCGTCGTATATTACACTCTTGTAATGCCGGCCAGGAAGTACAAACTTCCAAAACTTACAGTGGCCGTAAAAAATCTCAATTTTTTTGATGACAATTTCTTTCGGGAAGAATTAGGTCGCAAAATGTATGATTATAAACGAAGTGGGGAATATTTCACTCTAACAAAATTGTTAACATTTGCACGGGACACTTTGGAGTATAAAGGGTCCCATTCATTGCTATATAAAATTTTGAAAGCCATAGGCTATAAATATAAAACGGAAAATAATAGAAAAATTCTTGTCGAAAAGCCATACATAGCGGCGAAACGAATGAAATTCTTAAAAATGTATTTAAGATACAAAGATTTCCCAAACATAAAATTTGTATACTTGGACAAGACGTCACCTCTTCTGCCAAATGTGCAGAATGTGTTGAACATGAATTTGGTTATAAATCCATCATTTGGCCACACTCCACTTTAAACAAAGCACCTTATTTTCTTCCAATTGTGAGAATTAGTGGAAAGATTTATACATTTGTACATCAATCGTGTTTTCTCAGTCAGTCTCAGTTGCATAACTCGAGAAAAATTGGAATTTTATGGCTCCTGCGTAAAAAAAACATGATATCCAACAGAATCTGTAACACCCCTCGGCATTACACATTACACAATCCGGTAAATCCGTACCGTAAATCTAATTTTAAATAATTCAAATGCTCAAACTTCCGTCGGGCCAAATGTCAGGTTACAATTTACATTTAACAACCTAACCTCAATTTTGAGTCCTAATTGTGGAAATACCCTAGCCATGTTGCCACGTATTCCTTTTAAGGAAAATGCGACGTTGGTGGATCTTTAAAATAAAAACGGCCTATAGTCTCACTTAAAGTATAACGCGTCTCGTGCGCATGCATGAGAATTCGAACTACGCCTTTAGAAGCGAATTTTAAACTTGCCCACTTCCCCATTGGCCGGACGACGCCGCCGCGCTTGCACACAGGTCATCATTATACATTGAAGAGTTGGTTGTCTGTCTCACTTCCTTGGTGAGTTTCCCACTCATAGCCGCTAGCAATATAGTAAGTATTAGATATATGCCTTTTATAAGCTATTTTTACATGTTTTCCCCTAATTACGAGCAGATAATTTAAAAAAAATCCCCCATTTATTATGTATTTGAACAAGATTTTTTTCTTGCAAAATGCTGTTATACTTCCTTGAATTATAGCCAGCTTTATCAGTTTCCGCTACTCGTCAGCAGGTATTAATAAAGCTAGCCATGCTTCAGTAGTGTTGCTTTTGACTACTAGTTTATAAAATTGAATAAAAATACCAGGAATTCAC
Organism: Agriotes lineatus; assembly: GCA_940337035.1. Lineage (NCBI taxonomy): Eukaryota > Metazoa > Arthropoda > Insecta > Coleoptera > Elateridae > Agriotes > Agriotes lineatus. Next base: position 37,907 of record CALNHX010006066.1, on the reverse strand, counting down.
TAAAAAATTTGTGTAATCTACCAGATTTTCTACTATCTACCAGATTGAAAATTAGTCCACTAAATACGTGTTTTATTCTACCAGATTTAGTAGAAAATCTACTAAGTTGGCAACACTGACTCCAAAGGAAGTCTACACGTTCCAGCTACAAATATGAAGTAAGCAACCTTTTACGTTTTAAAGTGTGTGTGTTTGTTTTTAAACAAATTATAAACCCACTAATATAGTTCTAAATATTTTTTTCTACTCTTGTAACTAAAATGCCATTTAACATACTAACATACACGTCGCTAAGTGACCTTTTAATCATGCCTTCATAACCTATGACTAAAGAGCCTCTTAGTCATGAGCTGAAGTTGGCAACGATGTTTTAGTCATGGGGTGAAGTTAGGTTCAAATAGTATTGGCTTTATTAGCCACAGCCAAAACTAAAATCAAGTTAGTTTTCAACCGTCACTTTGACGTTTGTCAAGCATAATAACCTAATATAATAAATGTCAAAATTCTAATGAAATAATTTGATGTTATATTCTCTAAATTTGTGATCGTAGAAAAAGTATAGTATGCAACTCATTTTATAAACTTATTAGTCACTCATTTTATTAAACACTCGCTCCGCTGCGCTTCGCTCGTGATTAATAAAACTCGTGACTAAAATGACGTTTATAAAACTTGATACATAATATACTAATTTAGCCTACTTAAGCACGTAACAGAACGCAGTAACCTTGATCCATCATCGCACAGATTAAGCACTGCTTTGTGTTACATTTTCCCTAGAATAAACTGTTTACTAACATAAAAATCAATCGCTAAAAATAATAGTGAATTTTTATGCTGAGACCACCACGTTTAATTTTCAACCAAGTACAAGCAAATCGAAACATGGCAGATTTATTCCCACCAGGTTTTTCTGTACGAATGGTTTCTGAAATTCCAAGTTACGACGGTAACCCACTAACTTTATCAGAATTTATTAGATCTGTTGAGCTAATTTTATCTCAATTTTTAAATCCAGCTCAGCCAGAAGCCTATATTAATAAATTTTTACTTTCATCCGTTAGAAATAAATTAAAAGACAAAGCTTTAGAAGTCGTTACTGGCTATGAATTCAACAACTGGAACGACTTAAAATTAACACTAATTAATAACTTTGGAGATCAACGATCAGAATTAAATTTAACCATAGACATTGCAAAAATGAAGCAAAATCTGAAAGAGTCCCATATTGACTTTTATAACAGAGTTAGAACACATCTAGCAACTTTTAATTCAAAAATTTCCCTTGGACCTGAAGCCAGACCCATAAAAGATTATAAATTATTACAGTCAAAAAGTCTAGCCCTTAGATCCTTTTTGAGCGGTTTAAATGAACCATTTGGCACATTGTTACGAGCCAGAAATCCTAATAGCTTAGAAGCTGCTATCGCAATCGTTAGAGATGAACTAGATATACGCTATTCTCAAAACGCATCTCGTAATTATTTACAACCTGAAAGTAATAAACCAGTAATGAATCGTCAGAATTTTCAAAACAACCCATGGATTAAATATAATGAACAAATGAAACACAATAATTTTAGACCTAATCAAAGTTTTCAACGACAATCAATTCCACAGTTTCCTAATACATTCCGAAGCCCACAGAATCCCACGTTAAAACGTAATTTTTCTCAAACCCCAGGTTGGTATCGACAACCTTTTGAAAGAAATGTTTTTGCTCCGAAACGAAATTTTGTACCTAATAATCCTGTTGAAAAAATGGAAACGTCCACTCAACACGCCGTTATTCCAAAACGACCCCTAACTAGTAACATTCAAAATTTAAATCCAAACAAAAGACCGAACTTCCGTGCTAACCATTTACAAGTGGCCCAGCCGAGCACTTACGATTTCGAAGAATTCCACGAGGATATTGACTCAAATTATGCCGAATTTAATGGTCCACTTGACCCACTCCTTGAAGCCGATGCACTTGAAACAAATATAAACAACGATTCCCAGAATGTTTATTCAGAAGAACACGACATTGACCCAGACTCTGTAAATTTTTAAATACAGCCTTGGATAAAATTGAAACATTTCTTGTAACAACAATTAAATCTAATTTACCGTATATTTTAATACCAGGAACACAAGATAAAATATTAATTGATACAGGCAGCAGTAAAACGCTAATATCACCTTTATTTGTAGAAAAACATTTTCCAAATTTAATACACAATTATAACTTTCAAATAACCACACCCCATGGTACTACCACACACAATCAAGTAGTACTCAACAGACACGCAAACGAAATACTACCTATTAAAGAAAATAAACTTGTTGCAGTTACATCATTACCTGGTCCCTCTTCTTAACTTCAACCCTTGGCGACGTTACGATAACCGACCTCTCCGAAAACCCTGGACTATACCCTCAAAACCTAGGAAAAGCGCAGATTAAAGAAAGCGACTGGACCATTATAAAGACATTTGATTACACACCCTTGTTAACAAACTATACGATCCTTAGACGTTCCTTGTTAGCCTCTATTTTTAAATTAAGAGATCGTAATTTTTACACAGTTAAAAATGAAGAACAAACAAAATTAAACCACAATGACATGCTATTGTTGATCCAACAGTACATCATACGGATTGACAACATGATTGATCAAATATTTCCTTCAGATACAATCAGAACAAAACGCGGAGTAATAAATGGACTCGGCACTGTATTTAAATTTTTGACAGGCAATCTTGACGCCGAAGACGGAGAAAAATACGAGAATGCCATTGCGGATCTTCAATCCACAAGAGATATTCACACTAAAATCCTAAGTCAACATACACATTTAATAAATGATTCCATAAACGCTATATTTACCCTAACCAAAAATCAGGAACTTTTAAATATAAATTTACAGAAATTGATTGTACAAAATCGTGCTATAACCAACAACATCAATTCACTCTCTATTCAGAGTGTCCTATCAGAATCAATATTTTCGTTACAAATGTTTGTAAACACCTGGCTCGAATTAGAAACATCTCTCACCTTTGCACAAAACCAACAAATGCATATGTCCCTACTTGATAATGCAGAACTATTATCCAATCTCAATCAAATCTCTATCTACCTTTCTGAAAACTCAGACAACATGCTTTCTTTACCTTACCCTGTACACCATAAAACCCTTCATCTTTACGAATCTATAATATTAATCCAAGCTTATCAAATTAATAACAAAATAACTTTCGTCTTCGAAATACCATTAGTACACAAAGACACTATTTACCAACTCATGCAATTGATACCGTTCCCGGTATACATTGATTCCAATTTATACCGTATGATCATTCCTACCTATAAAACCATACTCTTCAACCTTGCAACGTCAATACCCGTCGAACTGGACCACTGTAAATTGGTAACCACCGGTTTCTATTTTTGCACTGAGAAGTACCATTTTTCCGTCGTTAATAACCAGTTATGTGAGACCCAACTTTTGTCTTTTTCCTCCAACAAAACTTGTTCACCCTACCTGTTTAACTTACTAAAAGTTAAAATAGCCCAGATTGACGATTCCACCTGGTTGGTTACTACTCCACAAAAAGTAACTATTGACATTAAATGCTTAGACACCAGTTCAAGGAAGATAGTAACGAAAACGAATCTAATTCATCTCACACCGGATTGCACAGCAGTCATTGACCATGATACCTTGTTGTTCCAAATCAGAACCTCTTCCTCAAAACTTGTAAAGTTGCAAATACCCAATATTGATGCCTTGGATCATAGCCCTCTCTAAAGAAGGCCGTGGCCGCACAATATGGCAACAGCGCATTGCCTGAAAGCCGACGGCCGATGAATCGGTGAAACGTGGACAAAGGAATTTATTGAATGTGATAGAAAAATTCGAGATATTGATTTAAGAATGGGTGACAGCACCACAAAACAAATAAAACATAACCACAAATAGTTTTATTAGAGAGTTAGTATACAAAACACGTTTAAATTAATAAAGATAAAATAATTCCTACGACAATATATCCAGTTTTCTTTTATTTAATTTAGAGGTTGACCCTTCTTTTGTGACAATTTGTACGATCTTACTTTTAAGTAATTATTTAAAAGAATGGTTGCTATGGTAGACATCATATGTTGAACTAATACTGAATTGAAATTACCACAGATACAAGAATCTTGCACAATACTGTGCGTCCTTATTAGCAGAAATTGCTGAAAAACTTAAGCTACACAAAATAGTTTTTTTTTCAGATTTCAGAAGCAGGGACTCAATTTTTTCTGAAACTAAAGCTTGTATTATATGTACCTACTTATAACAATTGTGCGTACAGCTAAGATAAAATTTGATGGTACACATAAACTTCCTCTGTCTAATTGTCGAAAATAGTCATCATCACAACAATTTTTACTATTTTTAATTAAATTTAACAATCAATGCACCTAATTTGTTTAGAGTTTCTGAAAATGCGTCATCAATAATTATTTTATCATTATGATATTCTTGATTACGCTCAGTACACCGGAAGGCAAATATTTTTTTCTATTTGATTTATACATAAAGATACATTTCCATATTGAGAAGATCGTCTGCCAAGAATAGTCCAAGAGCCAGCAACGGATTTCTTACAGTATTTTTAACAAGTCTGTAACTGTTATGGAAGGTCCCTTTGAATATACTGAGAAGGGAACTCGTAGTCTGGCAAGCCTGCGGTGGTGGTTTTAGCCCCCTTGCGTTCTTGAAGGGTGGAAAAAAATAATGTGTCAAAACTGACACAAAATCTAGGAATAATATGTTGGTAACACTGTAAGTCTATGTCAAATTCGAGGTTAGCAGGTTAGATTTTGCATCAGTTTGTGTCAAAACTGACAGAAAATCTAACCTGGTAACCTCGAACTTGACAGACTTACAATGCCACCAACTTATGATTCACAAGTTTGAATTTCCACAGCCCACTGAAGATCAGTTTTGTTTGGCTCTCTCGATATTTTACAGTAAATGGTTAAGTTTATTATGCAACTTTATGTGAATCTGGGGTAAACTTACCACCTGCGAAAGCGTCTGTCAATCTTTTTACTTACATAAGATATGATTGCCTTTAACATAGCAAAGAGCCAGACTGGTTATTATACTTTTTTCTTATTATTTTTTCCACCCTTCAAGGAGGCAAGTGGACCAAAACCACCACCACAGGCTTGCCAGACTTCAGGTTTCCTTCTCAGTATATTCAAAGGGACCTTCTATAACAGTTACACGCTTGTTAAAAATACTGTAAGCAAACCCGTTGCTGGCTCTTGGACTAGAAGGCTTTTAGTTCGTAACTGTTTTTCTGCGTCTAGAACTTCTTTTACTATAATGCTATAATTAACCCCCGTCATTTGTATGTACATTCCAATATCTCTTAGGTGTGATGAGATATCGTCTTGGCGTTTACTTGCAAAGATTTTGCCCTAATCAACCCCTAAAGGTGTGAATCTGGATTAGGGGTGAATTATAGAACCCTTTATATCTTCTGTGTTTGTTGAGTTAAAACATTATGTTTTGTACAAACATTTTAAAATGTTATTCTCAATGTTATACTTCAACCATAGTTTTATCAAATCTATACAAGGGTATGACAATTAAATACACATTTCCAAGGGGTACATGAAGCATAAAAGATTGCTGGAGAAATTTTTTCGATAGAATATTATTTCTCTTTTACCTACAAAATCGTTTTGCGGCATTTGTTGGCTTAGCGTGTTATGTGAGCGGCGAGAGGGAACTCTAAAATTAATTTCATATTTAGGAAAAAACAAACGATTTGCAGTCCATACGAAGAACGGGCATATTGCTAGTATCAAATAAACCAAGCAATAATCTTTGTATTAATGAATACAACACACAGAAAGTAAATCCACAACGTAGAATTGCACACCGCACACGAATCAGCTGTTTAGTCGTCGGCCGTCTGCGCGCTGTTGCCATATTTCAAGGAACACGGCCTTCTTTAGAGAGGGCTATGCTTGGATGCAAATAGTGCTAAACACACTAAAACAGTAAGTGTGGATCTAACACCGATCAACATTAAAGAGCTGATTAAAGACCAGTCACAGCTTGGGGGAATACAAAGGACGCTTGAGCCTGCCAATGTAACGAACTTGCAGTACATTTCTGTAACCACGATTATAATACTAAGTATGATTGTAATAATAATCTTAAGTTTGTTAGTATATACCTATTGTAAACGCCAAGCCTTACAAGATAAATTCATGGCATATATAAAATCAAAAGTCTTTAAAGACGATATTCCTAAACCTTTTGAGTTCTTAGAAATCAAAACGTGAAATTCAAAATGCTTTGAATTGTCTTAAGAGGGGAGGAGTAATATAAACACTTGACTATCAATTAAGTAATGTAAACTACTCAACCACTTAAGAATATATAGGTCGCTTGCTACCACGAATTCTATATTTAGAATTCGCTGAACTAGCAAAGAAGTGTAGCATTGCAAAACGTTGCAAAACGTTGTGCAATATTATGAAATTATGTGACGACACTCAGTCGCCCCACCCGAAGATGGCAGAGGCTATAAATAGCCGCACTTGTGTAATCTTAGTTTAGTTTTTATAGATTTGTGTCTTGCAGAACGTTGCTAGTTTTAGATGTGCTTCTTACAGAACGTTACTCTGTACAAATTTGTAACTCCTACATTGAATTAAAAACTTGTGTAGTAAAATAAATAAAGTTTTTTTTCGTTAAGGCCACGACAGGCAACTTAACTCGCTCAGGGCCGTAGCTACCACCGGGGCAGCCGGGGCAGCGAAATTGTCTTAAAAAAGTATTGAACCAAACTGCCAAATTTGAGAAAATGAGCAGCGTCAAGGAATTTGCAGATCTGTTAATAATTGATCACAGCTTACTTTCGCCGACTTTATCCTTATGTGTCAATTAATTGCTTATGCAAGATCACTATTTGCCAAAACAGAAATCTGGTTCCCCCTTATAGTGTTGGTCGGACTGCAACTTAATTTTAAAAAGTTCACAAAAAAGCTGAATTCTTTACATCATTTATTGACTTCAAAACACATATAAAAACATAAAACACCCATAAAAATGGAAAAGAAATAAAAAAAATGGAATTCAGTTCTCAAACAACCTACGTGCGATATAGATTGAGACTACTCGCAGGCGTCTAACAAAACTGGAATGTCAAAATTGCCTGAAAACTGGTACTTATTTGAGTCGCTAAAAACACATTCGTACGCCTTTGAAAAAGCTTGCAGTTAAACGCAACCTTATCACGCTCTGCAAACATTTTACCTGGAACTGGCTGCTGCATACCCTTGGAAACGACACGCCTCGATTGCATCACCCGCTCCTGGCAGACATTATGCTGGGAACCACTGATCTCGCGCAGGCCTCGTAAGGACAGGTGAATTAGCGCCTCTCAAAATTGACGCTTCAAATAAGCCTTTAAATATAGTACAATGGGTGTACTTACATGTACACTCGGAAATGCGTTTGCGGTATTTGCCAACGCTGGCGCGCTGCACTTTAACACTGTTTGCAGCAAAAGTTGGCTGCTATACTCTTTTAGGGTCGCTTCAAATTAACGTATATCTCCTTGGAAGAATTCACGTACTATACTTTCCTCTCAGAAGACGGTGCGTGCGACTGCTGGCGTTTTTTTAATTTGCATGAGTTGAAAATCCCAGAATCCCACGTACAGCGTGTGTTTCTTGCGGCACTCGCGGAAACCAAAATTCACAATACACGTCCAGCGCAGGACCGGCTTTGCGAGCATTGGCTTGCATAAAATACAATATTAAATCTAATAATAGAACATAGTAACTTGGCTTCTACATTTAAGCATAAAAATAAACAATATCGTTAAGGAATCCAGCTGGCTCGTAACATAACATAATTCTTTGTAGATCATAGGAACAAAACCATTTTTACATTCCATAAAAGAAACGTTCAAAATCCATATTAGAAGTTAAGTAAACTACTACGAAACCACGTTATTCTGAAAAAAATTAAGATATTTTCTAAAACTATATTTTTCCTCTTTGGCCACTTTCGCCATGATGGATTTCCTGAGTAGGTGCATAGGGGATTGGTTCACATCTCCCCTCTACTTTCTGAACGACTCCGCTTCTTCGGGAACATTTCACCTTGTATTCTTTACACCATGACGACTACCACTAAATTAATAATAATAATCGAGACCGCTGCAGTATAAGGCTAAAGCCTTAGCCAATTGGTTAGCAAGCTTCTTCAGTTTTATATTAAACTCAATGTGACAAGTAAATATGTGTTTTGTCTGTTTTAAATGCCCATTCTTCTATCTTAAAAGAAAAAAAACACCAAATAGCAACCCTATTAAAAAAGGCTTACTAAATGAAAGTGGTGTAGAGGTAAAGGGGAAGATAACGTGGGGGCCCCATAATTATTTGTTGCCCCGGGGCCCCCAAGCCTGTAGCTACGGCCCTGAGTGCGCTTATCGAAATAAGCAGAGGAAAGGGGAAGTCGCTGTTAAAATCTTTGACTATATAAACATAGACTGCCAGTAACCCCCACTTTTCCCATAGAAGCAATGTATAAGGAACCAGCCAACATAGAATTCATTGTAAGAGTCGAACTTCGAGTGTTACGTGAATAATAGTCTGGCGGGGTTAGGGAAAATCTCATTTCTATGTTGGCTTACAACGTGAGTTGGCGTTCGCAGTCCACGTTTATATAGTCAAGCGTTAAAATGAATGAAGTTTTTGAATAAAAATTAGAGAAATAAATATACTCATACAAAATTATTAAAAATTTTATATTATTTAGAATACTTCTACTTATTTTCCAAAAAAAATAGAGCATATTATGTGCATATATTGTAACTTTGAGTGCATATACTTAACAAAATGTATGCATATATATGCGCATATTTTCGTACATGTGAGTGCATATAATTATCAGCTTTAGTTATGACTAATTTCATTTGTATAATAATAATAATAATAAATTGTCTTTTATTTCCACAAAAACCAAAATTATCCATACATATAAGAAAAGTAACTAAAAAGTTTGTGGAAATGAAGGCGCGGTTCGGCATAGCATCAAGATGCGTCGCCGTTCTTCCACCTAACCTTAAAAAAAAACAAACAAAAAAAAACGAAAAAACGAAAACAAACAATTCCTAATACAGTTGTAACATAATGTATCTTCAATAATGAGCAGATACCACACGTAGAACTAATCCAGCTCACTGCTTCGAGATTAAAAATTATTTAATTTTTTTTAAATGACGCATGCTGTAGAGTTTTCAGGGTGCAGTTTAATTTATTATATATATGAACAATTTGATAGGAGTAAGAGCTTTTAAATTTCTGTGTTCTATGTTCTGGAATAGACAGACAATCCTTCCTGCGAATATTAATGTTGTGTACATCAGATCGAAATGTAATCTTATTATATAAATAAGACGGACATTTTGTCGTAATGACCTTATGAAATAGACAGGCTGAATGTAAGAAACGTCGATTACGAATATTCAGCCAACCAGCAGTTTGCAATTTATGTGATATTTTTTGATATTTTCGTATACCATAAATGTATCTTAGGCATGAGTTTTGCAATTTCTGTAATCTGTTTGTATCATCCACTTCCAGACATGGTCCATACACATCGCAGTAGTTTATGCGCGAGAGCACCAGAGATTCACATAGATTTTTTTTACATTTATACTTAAGACCTGTCGGTGAGGATAAATACTTTTCAAGATAGCGTAAGATGACTTAAATACTTTTCAAGATAGCGTAAGATGACTTAAGAATATTTGTCACCTGTTGTCTGAATCGTAAAGAAGAGTCAATTGTAAGACCCATATTTTTGATCACTTCTACGGGTTTAATCAAATTTCCTTTGATATCAGTGTGAATAAATGGTAATGAATCACTAATACACCTGGCTGGTCCAAACACTATCACAGACGTTTTACAAGCATTTATTATCAACGAATGCTTTTCAGCTTCTCTAACGATACTACTAATATCTTCATTTACACGATCGTTAGCCATAGCTGCCTCATTCGAGCTAAACGAGAGATAAATTTGTGTGTCATCTGCATATTGATGTGTTTGCAAAACTTTCAAGTTTTGGAGAAATTTATGGTATATAAACTGGGCTGCGCGCGCTATTGCGCGGTCTATTCTATTCAATTTACCACCATTTTTAGGCTTATTACGTTGGGCCATTCCAAGGGGGTTCAATGGGCTCCGCCCCTCTCCAAGGGGCCCTAGGTGGTCCGTCCCTCTCCAAGGGGGCCTTCGCGGCTCCAGGGGTTTTGCCCTTCTCTAAAGGAACCCTCGGGGCTCCAGGGGTTTCGCCCCTCTCTAAGGGGGCCTTCGGGGTTTCGAGGACTCCGCCCCTCTCCAAAGGGGCCCTTGGGACTCCGCTTCTCTTCAAGGGGGGCCTCGGGACTTCTCCCCTCTCCAAGGGGGCCCCATGACTTCGCCCTTCTCCAAGGGAGCCATCGGGGCTCCGCCCCTCTCCAAGGGGCCCTTGGGACTCCGCTTCCCTTCAAGGGGGCCCTCGGGACTTCGCCCCTTTCCAAGGGGGCCCTTGGAACTCCGCCCCTCGCCAAGGGGGCCCTCGGGACTCGGCCCCTCTCCAAGGGGGCGCTCGGGGCTTTGCCCCTCTCCAAGGGGGCCCTCGGCGCTCGGCACCTCTCCAAGGGGGCCCCGGGACTTCGCCCTTCTCCAAGGGAGCCATCGGGGCTCCGCCCCTCTCCAAGGGGCCCTTGGGACTCCGCTTCTCTTCAAGGGGGCCTTCGGGACTTCGCCCCTCTCCAACGGGGCCCTCGGAACTTTGTCCCTCTCCAAGGGGGCCCTTGGGACTCCGCCCCTCTCCAAGGGGGCCCTTGGCGCTCGGCACCTCTCCAAGGGGGCCCCCGGGACTTCGCCCTTTTCCAAGGGAGCCATCGGGGCTCCGCTCCTCTCCAGTGGGACACTCGGGGCTCCTCCCCGGTCGCGAAATCGAGGCGACGGTGAGATGCATGTAAACACAAATGGGGGACATCGCGTCTGCAATTGTCGTGACACACACGTTTGGATCGTTCTCCTTTATTTATATGATATAGTATAAAATAGTGGTCCCAGTATTGATCCTTGGGGTACACCTCTCTCAAGTATAGCCGACTTTGACAGCATAGTACCTAACTTTACACATTGCGTTCTATTATCCATGTTCGTTTGCAATAGTCGCACTGCACACGTATTATAAATGCGTAATACCATATCATAATTGTATAGTTTCCATAACGTATATAACACTAAACAGGGTGTAACTTGAAAACTACGAGTGATAGAAGAATTCTGATGACATTTTTGAATTCAGGGGGAAAAGTACATATAGAAACCACTTCTACTTGCTCTGGGACTTGCTCTGTATACCAGTGTTATTATATCGATATTAATTCTACATCCAATATTTTGATTAAAATTTGTTGTGACAAAGTGAATAATAATCGATTGAGCAAAGGAGATGTACAAAACAAAGTAAGCTAACAAATAAATTAAAAAAATTTAGAGTTTTATATTGTATAAGGCAAAATTCAGATTTCGGCGAAAAAACAGAAGCTATTTACATAATGTCATGAAAATGTCAATGTCAGTTAAAACATAAGCGTCGAAATAGGAGAAGAAAATATAATTGATCAATTTTGCAATTTTATTCTCTACCACTATTATTAAAGTCAGAATGACTTGAATCACCCACTTACTTCTTTGCTTGTGCTTCTTTGCGTGGTCGTCTGTGTTTGATTTCGTCAACAGTTATAAGACTTTGCCAACAGTGATCCTGTTCATCTTTTGTAGGTATATTGTAGAAATTGACAAATAAGTGCTGCTTTTTTCATCTAATACATTTTCTGTGAATTTACGTCTACACCTGCATGATCCTGGACGTATTTTAGGAACAACAGCCGACTTGTAGGTTTTGTATAAAGTACCTTTAAAGCGACCTTGTTTAATTTTATTTCGCTTGTATGACTCCGGGCCCATCGTCCTTTTGTTCAAAATAGATTAGAAATAATATTTTTGAAAATTTCATTTAAAAAAGTAGGCTTTTTAAAATTAATTTCGGTGTGTGAAGTGCCACTTTTTTTCACTCAGTTAAAAAAGTGACACTTTGCTTTTAATTTAGGAATGAACGATTCTAAACAGACGTTTCCTAAGTTACCAGAACTGACCAACGTACTTGACTAAAATGAAGGCAAATACAATTATATACAAAATAGGCTTGGATTTGTATATTTAATGAAATTTTAAAAAATCTTATAAACAACTCGTGTTAGCGTGCTTATTTTTCACGCGTGTGGAATATTATACTTGGCTGCGCCTCGTTTAATAACCCTCCACACTTGTGAAAGAATTGCACTTCTTACACTTGTGAAAGAATTGCACTTCTTACACTTGTGGTATAAATAACTAATATAACAGCTGATGAGATAATGAATTGCAGCGCTCTCTACTTCTCAACATATTTCCTATATTTCTGATAGCAATAAATGCAGAAACACCTTAGCCCTGGACTTGGGTTGTTTCTATACTCAACACATATTTTCGAAGAACGAATTCAGAATATGCGATGCAGTGACTAAAGTTGTTTTTGCGCTCAAAGATAGAACAACCTTCAAGCAACCATTTTCGTAAAAAGTCAAATACGCCAAAAAGTGGATTTAGGTTAGTTCTGAAATCAGTGCTTCATTATTGTCGTCGATTAGGGCTGCTCAAAATAAATACAAAAATGAAGTGTATCACTTGTGCGTTTGGTGACTGGTATGGAATATTGTTTCACCTTTGATTTATTGCTTACAAACGTTTAGTACTGATACAGCGATATAATAATTTAATATAATTGAATGGCGTGTACAGAGTAATTGTTGGTTTAAAAGATGGTGCTTTTGAGGTTCAACTTGAAACGCTGCTTTCTGCCTAGCCCTTACGGTTGGCACCAAACTGAAACGGCACCTTTTAACTGCCCTAAACCTTACTGAATTATTACGTTAAAATGCCCAGGGTTCGCTAGCTTAATCAGTTGGCGAGCTATGAGGCTCCATTTACATCGCCAGTGTGGCTAAGGGTAACTAATACTTTTGAGGTCAGCCCGTGGACACCTGAAATGTTGTACTTACAAATGCAGACACCAACGGTAATAAAAAGACCAACAGTTTACGATGAATACATGTAATCTGTAGGAAAATAAACAAGACACAAACACATGTAAGCAGATACACAAAACAATGGCGCTCGGCGCATAAGAAAATATCTTAATTAAATGCGTAATGTCTAATTCGTAGTGCAATCGCAAAGTTCACCAACGCGAAATGTGAAATAGTTACGTTCGCACTAATAAGTTGCACCCGAAGTTGTTGTTTCTTAATAGCACTTCAACGTATAAGAACGCAATCTTCCGATTTAGCATATGGCGGACGCGCCGCCTGGGCTTCCCCTTTCTAGAACAGCGAACATCTTGCCAGCCGTTGCGCAATTATTCGTTGCAATTGCGGACGGCGTTCTTATTTCGCTGTGAGGTTACAAGCGGAACTAACCTGGTTTATGTCGCAATTGTCGCTTTCAGCCATGTCAGAGTCAGACAAGCACACTGCAGTCTGGTTCCTGGGCTGCTTTACTGGAACAGATTGCACCTGGAGCTGGGCTAAAGCAGCCCTCCTTCTGCGGGTTGCTCGCACAGAACTCAACGACCCTCTTAAAAGGTCGACCAGCTCTATTTTTAACTTGTTTTCTGAAAGGTGGGATAATTTTATGGTGTATTTTTCAATAAGCATTGTGATACTCGATGGTCATAAAAAGTTGCCAAAGGTTCTAGAATCTTTAGAAGAATTTTTAAAACTTAAGAATGAAGAAACATACTCCGGAGCAAAAGAACATTTTATTAGCAATTTGGTAGTGTGGAATAGTATCGTGGATGAAATAGGCAATGTGTTACGGTGTAAAATCGCCTTTAGCACGTCTATTCAGAGTTTGCGGGTCGGTTTATCTTTATGGACTTCGTCGAAGTGGGCTCTCTTCATCTGAGGTGATTTTGGTATCTGGAATTTGGTTGTAGCGTATCTTTTTCCGTTTTGCGCTGTGAACTAGCAAAGACAGTTGCGCTTCGTGGATTTTCAAGCTTTGGGTTATTTTGGGCCTTATTGCTTCATGGTGAAGTTTTCGATTGAGTTTAACCCGCGCTCTTTGGCGGCGGATTTTGGCTTGTTAGCGGCGTTTTTAGAAACTGGTCTTAAGCGCCTTGTCGGCGGATTAAGCAGCAAAATTTGCTGAGAAAGCAGGGCTGTCTTTGGCTCAGAATTGGGCCGTTATTATCGGGTCCAGGATAAAATTTTCGTCAGGGTTTGCATTCGAAAGCCCCGCTGGAAGTGTGACAACGGCCCCTCGTGCTAATTATGCCAACGCGATAATGAGCCAGTTAGCCGAGATCTGCAGCTGTTCACGCTTAGAGTTAACAATGACGTCTTGCCAGGAGTAAAAGTTTCTTCACGAGATCTGCCAAAGAAGGATTTCTCATATAACCTATTTGTGGTTTTAACTTTTAAACATTGTTGCCCTATGTGTATCTGCTGACTGATTCGATTGAATTCCCTCAGAATTCCTCGAACTTCACCGTTGCTTAGTGCGATTAATGCTTGAGCTTTAACCTCCCGTTTTTTGTATTTTATGCACTCCTCCAAGGCATTCGCTCCTCACGATTTGCCGGAATTTAATTTGTCAACCTGTTATGATATTCAGCTTTCAGAATCTAAATTCTTTAACCTATGTGTGCACTGTGTTCGTTGATTAGACGTAAGACTGTTTGTAATTTTACACTGTCGTTTATTGTATGTACGAATTAGGTTAGTACTACGATTTTAGTGTAGTTATTTATTGGGTGCACCCAGAGTACTTTAGGAATTCTACGTACTAATTATTATTGACTGGCTGTTTTTCTATAACAGTACCGTTGAATATTACACATTATTACGATTTAGCACTTGTCTTATTTATAGTGATGGGCGTATTCGAATGAAAAATAACCGGTTATCCGGTTATTGAAATAACCTATGTAACTCTGTTTTCGTTCCAAGTATTCAAATGAAAAATAACCTCATGCTGATACGTACTACGCTTTGAATATAAAACCTCTATTCAAAGGTACTACGTGCCATATCTCAGCGACCTACGCAGTGCTAAAAATTCTGTAAATATAAATACGTCATAACTCATAAACAAAGCAGGCTGTACTGAAAACACCATTTGGTTATCGGGTACCTACCTCCTATCATAAAAAATATCAAATCATCATATTCTGGGGACCTAACGCCTAAAAACTGCAAACGCATCAAGCTATAAAACAATTTTTTATTTGCTTACATCTCCAAAGTTTCAATACAAGAGGCGGCGCCTTTAACCCGCCCAATCGATAAAGATAAACGTTTTACCACTGTTTTTATTGCGATTAGCGGGACTGCTTATTTGCTGCATATTTATTTCTTTCTACACTTCTTAATAAATACCTCTTAATTTCCAATACATAACACATAATGTACGGTCGCCGCCTTAGAAATCGGGCACTTCACACTATTATGATATATTTTGCATGTATTTTTTAAGTGTATAAACTGGGTTTTTACAGTTATGTATTATGGTTTTAATTGTTACGTCAGATTGTTTATTGTTTGTCAATTATGAAATGCCATCTCACATTAATGAAATAACCGGAGCAAGAATACTCCAAAGACTAGAAGAACATATTACGTGTCCCGATTTCTAAGGCGCCGACCGTACATATTATGCTTTGGTTCCTCTGCTATCTGCAAGTTACGATGTCGATGCAGATGACGGTGAACCGATGTCGATGCAGATGACGGTGAACCGCCAACCGGCAAACCGGCTCACTTAATCGAAACGAATCGAGAGCCAAAATTTATTCGAATGATTATTCAAATAATCATTCGGTTATTAATATCATTCGAATGCAAATAATTCGGTTACGAAAATTGTCCGGTTATGCCCATCACTACTTATTTAGTTACTGCGACCGTCCTATTTCAGATATATTGAAAGTGACTGCTGTTTTTGAGGTTATGAGTTCTCGTTTCTATTTCAGCACATTTGTTGTAAAAAGATTCGTTGGTGCCCTCAGCATTTATTTGTATTTTTGTAATTTTGTAAAAAACTGCACACCACCGTCTTCACTGTTTAGCTAGCCCGCCCCTTAAATGTGGCCATGTAGTCTCGTAGTTATTTAGATGTATAGTATATGAGTCGAAATTTACTATAAAGGATAATATTATTCTATAGAAAAAGACGATTAGTGTTTGTATTGCTAGCAAGCCAATTAAAAGTTTAATAAATACAATAAGAAGGTATTACACAACCCCTTTTGTAGGCGTTTTTATGTATAATAAAAACTAGTGATATCTACCCTGTTTGCTTAATTCACAGAAGTAATATCAATAATAATATATATAATTCTAACTTACCTTGTTGCTTTCAACTGAATCATATATTGACATATCTCATACTTTCATAATTGACTTTGAAATTATGTCATGTTTAAATATACCTCGGCTAGCCAGCTTATTTAGCAATTGAGACTCATTTTACTTCCCAGCTGAATGAGTTAATGTCAAATATAAACTGTATTAATGAATTGTACTTTGAATGACCAAATAAATATTAATTTGATTATTTAAATCACACTCTTAGTACTTGAGTTTGAATCTAATTAACTGTTATAGTGTATTAAACTTTTGAATTGACATTACAAATTAATAGTCAGATTAAAGTTGTCAAAATTATTTAATTAAATAAAAGTTCCAGTAAATGAGGTTAAATACTTTTTTTAAAATAACTAGACCAAAATGATAAATTTCTAATTATAAAGATCGAAACCGTCGAGTACTCAAATCACAATATTAATTTAGAAAACTTAATATTCTAAGATTCTCTAAATCTAAATATAAGTTTTAAATTCTAAATTTGCCGTATCCAAACTGTTACTATAATACACTAACCTTCAACAGTCGAACTCGTACTTGCGATGTGGTTCTAATATCAGTTTCACACTGATCGAAGTCGTCAAACACCTACTTGGAGATGATGAGGACCCATAAAAGCTCGTTGTAGACAGACTTGACCGTTTAATATTTTATAACGGTATTGCAGCATGCCACACACAAACACTCACTAAACTGATGGCTTGTACATCAATGACCACTTGAAATGGCTTCTATAAATCTCCAACTCACTATGTAAAGAATAATATTGACCCCTTGGTCAGTATTTGATCATGCAGAAGGCTATTCTTACTAACACGTATCAAATTGCAATTATATCCTCACAATTAAAGGTATTATTAGACCTTTAATGTGAATATTTTGACTGAGATTCTTTAAATTATAGAAACTTTTCAACTCTTGTAAACAACCTCTTGGTTGCTAATATTTACTGCCACCCGTTATTCTCTTACACTTGTTATCACATGATACCCTTTTGGTAAGTCTCCCCAAAAATAATACATACATACATACATATCTTGATATCAATTGAAAATAATTAAGCATTCTCACAGCATGCTACATTAGGGCACGGCGGTACGGCACATGAAACTTTACACCACGGCTGCAAGTAAGCTAAAGACGCCCCTGAAGTAAGTATGTACCTACATATTGCCACAAGTTCTCCACGGACATAACCATCTTTGATTTTTCACAAACTGAGCGACTTGTGTTTCAGTTGTTGTTGCCAAAACTATTAATTGGTACTCTTGTCACCGACTCACAAATATATGTTTTATTAAAGTAATTTTCATATGTATTACTGCATTTTTTATATTTTTACTACAACGAAATTGATTTGCAATAATTTGTTAAATATTATAGCACGAACAATGAAAACTGGTATGAACTTGTTTTTAAATTGGAATGTTTTGTAGGTACTTGTACCCAGAGCTAGATCTACGAGTTTTGGCGCCCAGGGAAAAGTAATACTGTGATCTCCCTTGTAAATGAACCCCTCTCGTTATTAAAGATAATCACATACGTGTGCATATTGACCTTTACATTCAAATACAGACTTTTTCATAACAAAGATTTTAAATTTTAAATAGAGCAGTACTACGGTTTATTACATAACCAAATATAAGGAGAAAAAACCTAAATTTACTTTTCTTGCCTTTTTTAGCAAAATTGTCAACGCTTTTTGAAAACCTAAAAGTGAAGCTACTTGTTCAACTGAGAGGTAATTACAACTCTTTTAAGGGGCAGATGGTTTAAAATAGTGGTAAAATAGCTGTAGGTATATTGGAATTAGCACTTTTACACCTATTTTTGTAAATAAACTCTAAAATGTCAAGATCATATTTGAATTATTTTTGGTTTGTTCATTAAATTTTGAACCACAATTTCCTGCTTCCTTTTTTAGTTTTCTAAATTATCAAATCATCTGCATTATGCTAAACACTGGTAGGACCCTTTTATAGTATTTAACATTACTAGCTTGGTAAGAGGGTTTTTACTGGCGAACAGAAGGATACGACTGGCGAGCCGCAGGCAAGTTAGTTACCTTCTTGAGCCAGTAAAGCCTGTTACCTTGCGTGTCTTGTTGAATATTTTATATGTTCCTCACTTGTAAATAACTAGAAATTTAGTTTGACATTTTGAATAAATGGTATATTTCTAGTTACTAGAACTCGTGGCCAGCCTACGGTGGCCCTGCCAGAAACGGTTAACAATAACAATGCGTGCTCAAGGCGGCAGCCAGCCGACGTCCGTCCTTGCCGGCGTTAACAATACAAATGCGGTCTCGCCATTCGTGTGCGCGCGCCAGTGCTTACGGTCGGACGGCCGGCATCAGCTCTTATAATATAAGATTTACAAGTGAGGGACAAATAAAATATTCAACAATACACGCAAGGTATCAGGTTTTACTGGCTCAAGAAGGTGAATGGCTCGCCTGCGGCTCGCCAGTCATCCCAATCCTATCACCAGTAAAAGCTGTTTTACCTGGCTTGTAATGTTAAATACTGTACTTTGCAGTTTCTTAACCTTTCTATTTTGTATTAGGTAAAATAAAGTATGATCAAACATTATTTATTAATGCAACTACGTTTATACTTTAATGTCAAACTGACATTTGATATTTAAGTGACTTAAGTTGCATTAATAAATTAGGAACTATTCCATAGACATACTAGATGAAAATTATTTTTGATCCTACTATAGAATTGTTGCGAAATATATGGTACTTATAAAAATATTCTGTTGCAGGCGTTGACAACAGTGGCAAAATATGGAAGAAAATTGGATTCGCATACCCAATCAAGTGATAGAAGAACTGCGATGTTCTCAATGCAAGGGATATTTATCCTGTGGGCCAGTGCGACTGATTCCTGATGGAACATGGATTTGTGGCCAGTGCTCACCACCAAATTCCGACACAGTGGTTTACAGAGAGGTGATACTAGAAGCAACTATTTTAAAGAATGTCGCATTTCCATGCCGTTTCAAAACCAACGGATGCAGAATGAAGGTCACTTTTGGTCAAGCTATGGAACATGAGTCGAAGTGTGTTTATCAATCCTACCACTGTATTTTGCCTGTACCTAATGGTGAAAAATGCTGTTGGAGTGGTTTACGGTCAGAATTGTTTAATCACTTGACCAAAAACCACTCTTCTTCTTCATTAGAAGCTGCACATTTTATTATTCAGGTTGATCAAAACTGTGAAGGAATCTTTACAGTGTTAAAAAGCGACTTTGTTCTCTTTGTTACATATGTGTATTTAACTAACACACGCAGTTTGAATTATGATGTCGCATATTTTAATATAGACAGGACAGTTTTCGAATCTTATCAAATTAATTTAGAAAATAACGAAATTCCAGATTGCAATCTTTCTTTGAAAAGAAATCCATGCCCTATCTTTGGTGACCGTTTTAACAAACTAAATAATACATTGCGCTTAAACAAGTACATAAGGGCTTTGGACAATCCTAACCGCATTAAAATTAATGTTATTTTAAAAGGCTTGAACAAGTTGACATTAGACACTGTCAAAGGTATCTTAACAGTGGATCAGGCAAAACTTTCATTGCTTCGCTGCAGAAATAAGTGCTGTATGGAATATCTTGTTTTTCCAATATTTGATGTGGGTGATTTTGTGGATAATCTTGTGGTTAATCTAACTGTTTGCTTTAAATGTGCATCTCATCAATGCAATCCTAAGGAATCTGCTGATATGCAACTTCAGCAACTTATAATGGAAACAAATTTCCCCTGTCGCTGGCAAAGCTGTAATTTTATAGGCAGAGGTGATGTCATTCATACCCATGAAATACATTGTCAGTTTCGGGATTATAGTTGCCCAATATGTTCTGCTGTATTTAAATCAAACTTTGCAGCTGAACATTTACTACTAAGCCATGGTACAAAATGTATATCTGGTAATGAGCCGATTACTGTTAATTTGGATGACAATCGTCGTGGCATGAAGTATGTTTTTCTAATTGCAAATAATAGAGTAATTATTGTTAAACTTGATTATATGTGGGAATGCGGTGGTTATTTTGTCATAGAATTGTTGTTTAGTTTGTTTGAGGATGAAAAGGTTGTAGTCCAGTTTAACTCCAAACTGTGTAGACGAGGACCAATAAAATTTTGTCTTTCTAAAGCCTTACCTAAAATTGATTATATGGAATTGATGCCATCGTGTCATACCTACCCCGAGAAGCTAACTGTCACGTTACAAAACTGTGAGTTTTAACTGCCTTTCTAAATTATGCTACTTGCATACGGCAAGCTAAAGTATATGCCACTGTATTTTAAACAAATGTAACAATTACTTTACTTTCATTGAGTGAAATATTTTTGCACTTTTAAAGAAAAGAATTTCAACATTAATTTTACGTAGAACCACAGCTATACAATTATTTGTGAAAGTAACAAGTACCTACTTAATGGGCCCATTTGAATGTGTTACTGTAAATGTAAGCAGTATAATTACATAAACGCATTTGTATTTTTAGGAATGTTACATACAATATATAATAATGTTTGTATGTTTTCTGTTATTCATTTGTTGTCACATGTTTATATTATTATTATTCCTTTAAGTTTTATTCTAATAATTATTAAAACCACTGTTATATGAAAATAAAATATTAAAACAATCTTGTCTATTGAATTATGTACTTATATAGGTATCTAATGAATGCTTATTTGTACTTTGTAATGTTGCCAATTTAAATGTTGCCTTTACAGTAGACATTTAAAAATTAAGATAGGTGGTTATGTAGGAAGGATAAGAAACATTGAGAAATGTTTCATGTGTTATATTCTAAGCTGTATTATATCAAACACCACCATTACTGAATGAATTTTTGATTTTCTACAAGTATATTTACTTATTCCAATGTGTAATATTACTAAACATAACTGGTGCACCATGAAGTTGAGTACAGTAAGTAAAAAACACATTAACAAACTTACACCTTTGTTACGGAAAAAGCAATAAAACATCTGTGTATAACATTTTAATAGATATTTCAGCATCATGTACTTGGACACAAAACGTAGCCCATAAGCATTTAATTATTTCAATGCAATAATCTGGTGATATGTATCAAATGAAATAAGCCAAATTTGAATTTTTTTGAAATTGTGAAAAACTATAAGTATAGAGTGTTTTCTAAGTAGTGTCCATGGTAAGTGGTAAGTATATTTGAAGAAAATTTGAGATGAATATTATATGACCTAAAGTGTTTCATTTACAATATACAGAACGTTGAAAACACGACTTTGTTAAGAAATAATATTTTCTCCCACTTGTAACACCTTATTTAACACAAACATTGTTCGTAACTTTTGCTACATTTCCGTAGTCTTAATTTTGTATTACTTTTTGTGATATATTGCTATGGTACCATACCCAATAAAATTCCAAACTATGAACTGAATTAATTAAACTATTAATCATACAAAGTAGTGATTGTAAAGATTAAATGTTAGGGTGTGTTATGCAAAGATTTATAAGGTCTGATAACTATAAAAAAATCAAATTTGGTAAGCGAGCACAGAATGAACATTTAAAAAGGGTTGAATTTAATTACATTCACACAGTAACGTGTAAAGGACAGACACAGTTAGATTAATTGGATATTTAATTATGTAAATAAAGAAATATGATAATGAAGTTGCATTAGCACTAATCAGTTACAATCGTCCACAGTATAGATGTGTAATAAAATTGAATTCAAATAATTGTAAGACCAGTGTAGACCATGTGAACCTACGGTAATAAAATACTTATGAAATCACATAAAATGCATGAGAGCATATTATAGCAACATACAAGTGTAATAAGAAGAAGATTATTATGCAATAACCGTGTAAAAGTGATAAAAGTAAAATTTGCGCAGCTACATTAATATTCTAAAATTGACAGTAATAAGGACAGTAAAATGGTTTTTAGATCATAGTATGTAATTAGATAAGAATTGTAAAATAGTAAGTAACGTGGAAGTAACTAGGGGATGATAATTAATAATAACAAGTAAAAATAGCTATTTATATATCTAAGGAGCAAAGGTATTCATTTCCTCCCGCGTGTGAATTTAGTGCCCGGCGCGTTAGCTCCAGTGATTTATATATATGATTTTTTCTTCGAATGCATGTTCTAGAGCAGGGCTGTCCATAGGGGTAGAAAACCGGGATTCCGACTTTCAAAAATACCGGGATACCTGACTAAAACGGATGCTTCAAAATACCAGGATTGGATATATGGAAACCGGGATTTTCGAAATTCACGGTATTTCTTTTTCAAAAAAATATAAATCGCTTGCGAACCGACGGAGGCCGGATTAGAATGAGTGGATTCCTCGTTGGGAATGGAAATGTTTATGGGTAATAAGATTGAACATCTTGCATCTGAGCATGACGAACCTGAAGACACACTGCCGTTTAAGAGACAATTAGAAATTGAAATACAAAAGAAACTTAAGCTCAGGATAATACTTCCAGACCAACTGATGGAACATTGACACATTAGTAAAAATAAAGATAGCTTTATTTGAAAATAGCGGTTCAAGAGGAAAATAACTAGAAATTGCGTATGATAGATTAAGGTCTATTCCTCCTACCAGTGTGGAGTCTGAGCGGGTGTTCTCGTCATCAGGTTACTTTTGTAACCATTTGCGCTCAAAGTTAAGCAATCAAACATTAGTCACGCCATTTTTACGTTCTCATTATTTAAATTTGACCAAACATTAAGAAAACAAATTCTTTTATTATTTGATTAATAAAACTATTTAATTTAAAAAGTTAAAAAAAATTTTTTTTTTATTAATCACCTGTTGGTGTAGCTATTAAAACTACTCGAAAAGACTAACCATTAATTTTACTCTAATAAATCTTAAAATTAAATACTTATCAGCTAAAGTTTATCCATTGATGTCCTTTAGAATCTTTTAATAATTGTATGCACTTCACACCCGCGCACTGTGCTCTGCTTTTACACATCACACCCTACACTAGATCAAGTGGTTTTGTTCTCTTCAATCTTTGGACATGGTGTTGGGTGTCCAGCAGTTGTAGAGCTTCTGCGTTCACATGACGGTGGAGCCTGGCTTCATGCTTGCCGGCAAACCTTTTGATTTCGTTTTTGATAGTTGGGATACTAAGGTCTTTATGAAGATCTGTGTTACAAACATACCACGGCGCGTCTACTATGTTACGCAACACTTTATTCTGGAATGTTTGAATAATTTTAATGTTACTATCACTGGTGCAGCCCCAGAACTGTATGCCATATAGCCACACTGGTTTCAGGATCTGATTGTAAATCATTACTTTGTTGTGTATTGATAACTTGGAATTTCTGCCAAGAAGCCAATAATGTTGTTTGTATTTCAGATTAAGCTCAGCTCTTTTTTTCTTCATATGCGTTTTCCATCGCAATTCTGCATCAAGTGTCATTCCGCGATACTTGGCATTCATTTCATAGGGTACAATTGCACCGTTAATATTTAGCGGGAGTGGTTTTGCTAGTTTCTTGTTGGTGAAATTTATATGAATGGATTTACGTTCATTGAGCTTGGTCCTCCATTTACTGGTCCAGTCTACTATAGTATTGCTTGCTATTTGTAGTTTTCTTGTGGAGCTTTCTTGATCGTGATCGACCGCTAGGAGAGCAGTATCATCGGCGAATGTCGCTATTGTGATGTTATCTAATGTTGGTAAATCGCTGGTGTATAATAGATAAAGGACGGGTCCAAGTACACTTCCTTGAGGTACCTTTGCTCCTATTTCTTTCAGGTCTGAATATTCATCTTCCTGCTTGATTCGAAAAAGTCTATCAGTTATATATGATTTTAAAGTTTCTACATATTCCTTCGGAAGCATATTGTTTAGTTTGTGTATCAGCCCTTCATGCCAAACCTTATCAAAGGCTTGGGCAACGTCAAGAAAGACTGCAGAGCAAACTTGTTTTTCCTCTAACGCCTGTTCAATAATGTCAGAGACCCGATATATTTGATCAATTGTTGAATGCTTCTGTCTAAATCCAAATTGAAAATCTGGAATTAGATTACTACTTTCTATGAGAGGTCTTAGTCTTTTAAGTAATAGCTTTTAAAATAATTTTGAGACAATAGGCAGGAGGGAAATGGGCCTATAAGATTTCACTTCGTTAAGCGGTTTACCTGGCTTTGGTTAACTTGTTATTATTACCTGAGAAGCAAGAAAATTGAGATATATTTTAGGAGGACGAGATATATATCATTCGACTCAGCTTGAAGAGTAGATTCCAAAAATATATAGAAACCGGAAATCGGATTTCTTTTCCGAGGTCGACTTCCGGTCAATTTTTTTTTAACTTTTAACTTTTTCCTTTATAGCTCCTGTAGTTTTTGAGATATTTAGCTCAAATTTGGAATACAGGTTACGCTGCAGGGCTTACATCATTGAGCATATCAAATGGTTGTGAGAATCTACAGGGAGATATTTTTTCAGGGGTCATGCTTCCTTTTCTCCCCCTGAAATTTTTTGCGGTGCGCCGCTGTTAGATTCTAAAATACAAATTGAGTTTTCTGTTTTGTTTAGAATCTTTTTGTTCTCGTGCAGTTTTTTCGTATCTGCAACCGTTATCGAGAAAAAAAAGTATAAAAACGATTTTCTGTAATTTGCTAGACGAAATTTAAATTTTTAAAAACTGAGAAGCAAGAAAATGGAGATATATTTTAGGAGGACGAGATATATATCATTCGACTCAGCTTGAAGAATAGATTCCAAAAATATATAGAAACCGGAAATCGGATTTCTTTTCCGAGGCCGACTTCCGGTCAATTTTTTTTTCATCTCGTGTTAAATTCTTAATGTCCAATTATTGGCTCCCCTAATTATTTTAGAGCTAAAGTGTAAATACATTTTTTGTAGAGAAAAAAATACTGCATCTATTCATACTGTTGCTAACCATTTTTCATTTTCCATAACCGAAGGAATGCAAAAAATAAAACTAGCATTTTATTATTATTAACTGAGAAGCAAGAAAATGGAGATATATTTTAGGAGGACGAGATATATATAATTCGACTCAGCTTGAAGAGTAGATTCCAAAAATATATAGAAACCGGAAATCGGATTTCTTTTCCCAGGTCGACTTCCGGTCAATTTTTTTTTCATCTCGTGTTAAATTCTTAATGTCCAATTATTGGCTCCCCTAATTATTTTAGAGCTAAAGTGTAATTACATTTTTTGTAGTGAAAAAGATACTGCATCTATTCATACTGTTGCTAACCATTTTTCATTTTCCATAACCGAAGGAATGCAAAAAATAAAACTAGCATTTTATTATTATTAACTGAGAAGCAAGAAAATGGAGATATATTTTAGGAGGACGAGATATATATAATTCGACTCAGCTTGAAGAGTAGATTCCAAAAATATATAGAAACCGGAAATCGGATTTCTTTTCCCAGGTCGACTTCCGGTCAATTTTTTTTTCATCTCGTGTTAAATTCTTAATGTCCAATTATTGGCTCCCCTAATTATTTTAGAGCTAAAGTGTAAATACATTTTTTGTAGTGAAAAAGATACTGCATCTATTCATACTGTTGCTAACCATTTTTCATTTTCCATAACCGAAGGAATGCAAAAAATAAAACTAGCATTTTATTATTATTAACTGAGAAGCAAGAAAATGGAGATATATTTTAGGAGGACGAGATATATATAATTCGACTCATCTTGAAGAGTAGATTCCAAAAATATATAGAAACCGGAAATCGGATTTCTTTTCCCAGGTCGACTTCCGGTCAATTTTTTTTTCATCTCGTGTTAAATTCTTAATGTCCAATTATTGGCTCCCCTAATTATTTTAGAGCTAAAGTGTAAATACATTTTTTGTAGTGAAAAAAATACTGCATCTATTCATACTGTTGCTAACCATTTTTCATTTTCCATAACCGAAGGAATGCAAAAAATAAAACTAGCATTTTATTATTATTAACTGAGAAGCAAGAAAATGGAGATATATTTTAAATGTTATCTATACGATCCACAAAAGTGAATCTTTGTCATTCTACGTGTAGTTAACCTACATGTTTTTTGTTGCGCGATGAGATAACATCGTCATACACTTGTAACATGATTATCTCTGCGACTTTCCAGCAGTTAGGAACATGTTTTAATCTACAAGCTCCATAGATAAGGTAAGTGAGTAAGACTACACCTTTTCTAGGCAATTGTTTCAGTATCTCAGCGGTAATCAGATCTTAGCCTGGCGCCTTTTTCGGATTAATGTTTGTTTTGATTTCCTCGGCTACTTCTTTTGGAGTGGCTAGAGTGATGCTTTCTGAGACTTGGTTGTCGATTTCTGGTAGTATATTTTCTACTTGTTCTTGATTGGGTGTAAAGATGTCAGCTAAATGTTCAGCAAACATATTTGCTTTCTGCTTATTATCCCTGGCACACGGTCCCACATCTCTTCTGATTGGTGGTATTGAAGTAATTGGTCTTCTGATCCTTCTGGTTGCCTTCCAAAGTGAGTAGTTTGTTTCTTCATCAGGTGTCAAATTCTGCAGATAAGAATTTATTGATTCTTCTTTGAGTTTTTGTATTTCTCTTCTCAATTTCTGAGTTTTATTATTCAAGATGGTCTTGGATCTCTGGACTGTTGCCATCTTCTTCTAGCTTGTCTTTTCTCTTTGACTAATTTTCTAATCTCGCTCGGGTAGTTTACCCCTTTGGTTATGTGCGTAATCTCCTTTGTGTTGTTGTAAGCAGCTAGCTGAATAATCCTGGTAAAGTTCTCAGCTTCTTCTTCTAGTTGATCAGTCGTTCTTAGATTTATATTCAGGTTGATATTATTTTGGAGGTCAATGCGGAAACTGTCCCAATCAGTGGTTGTGTTGATGAGAGTAGGTCGGGCTGCTTTTTTAATTATCTTTTCACTTAGTGTCAGAATGACTGCTGAGTGATCAGAATCCAGATCGAAGTTTTCTTCGACTTCAATAGAATTAGGAGATACCTTCCTTGTAATGAAAAAGTATAGCAAGTCAGGAATTTTGCTTGGATCAGTAGGCTAGTACGTGGGCTTACCGGTTGAATGATAATTGCAGTTCAATTCTCGGACAGCTTTTCTTAGTTCGCTACCTTTAGTCGTATTTACCTGGATCCCCAGTCTACATGCTTAGAGTTAAGATCTCCCCCAACTATAAATCTCTCACCTAAATGTTGCAGAAGTGTTAGGTAATCTTCTTTTTGAGATTATGCCTAGGTGGACAATACACGGCGCCAACCCTCAGCTTCTGTTTAGTAGACTTTATTCCAATCACTGTAAGTTGCATATCTGCACCTTGTAGATGACATTCTTCACAATGATTGATTGATTCTCTAATTAAAATTGCACTACCACCTTTGGCTTGATTGTCTGGGTGGGCAACGTGATATGCTTTGTAGCCTCTAAATTTAATATAAGACTGATTTGTCATATGAGTCTCACAAATGAGACAAACAAATATATGTTGGGTATTTAAAAAAACTTGAAGGTCATATTTTTTATTTAGAATGCCATTAACATTCCATGTAGCGATACGTAAGTCTTGTTGTTCCATTACTTATCGTACCTTGGGTATAGCACCAGTGCTCTTGGCTTCTAGTTTGTGGAGTCTTATATTGACTCGCTCTAATGTTTTCATCATACTCTGCATAAGCTGCATCATAGATGGTTCAGACGCTGATGAAGGAAGTTCCGGTTCTGATAATTTTGGTTGGGTTGCTCGGGCGTAGGATACCCCAGTTCTAACTGTATTAGAGACGACAGGTTTTAGTTGAGGGATTGTTTTCTTAGCCTTACTGGCGTTATCCCTTCTTTTCTGAAGCTCTTTAGCTATTGTACATCCTCTGTAGCTAGCAGGATGCGCTTGAGGTAGTTGATACACTTCGCCGGCGTGTCTTTAGTTTATTTGCAATTTACCGTTAGGTGATTACCTGCGCACTTAACACATGCTGGTGATCTTTTACAGAATCGCTTGGTATGTCCATGTCTTTGACATTTCTTACACTGTGGTATAAGCTTGCTGTTTCTTACTGCCTCTATTTTGACCTTCATGTGGTTAATGTACTGTATGTTGTATATTTTGTTGATATCTTCGGTTCTGCCAAATACCAGCATGTACAGCGGCAGGCGAGTGTGCATCACCTTGTTATCTATGATAGTCCTCTTTAGTTTTTGAACTACTTCTAAGATTTTGTATTTTTGTTCTAGAAGTTCTGCAGAGATTTCTTGAGCAGAAGTTGAAGGATGCAGGTTTCTAACCATTACCTTAATAGATCTTAGGGCTTTGTTTTCATACGTATTCCATTCAATATTAGTTTCGTTAATTAAGTTTGTTAGCTTTCTATACTCCTCTTCAGAATTAAGGTTGACTTTAATTTGCTTGTTGCTCATCATACTGGTTTTATAGTCAAATTCTCCTGTATTTAATCGGTCTTTGACTGCACTATAATCTTCTACATTACTCAGAATTACTGGTGATGGTTTCATAGCTTTCGTAGTTTTATCTGATTGCTTTTTAGGGCTATCTATTTCAGGCGATTCAGCTGCCTTACGCTTTTTATTATTTCTAAATTTAGGCAAAAGCCAATCCGTTTCTCTGGCAATTAATGCCTCCTCTTCATCCGAATTAGCCGGACTATAGGAGTTCTTTTTAGGGGTTGTATTTTCTTATGATTGTGTTAAACTGTTGGTTTGTACCTGCAATGTTTAAATTTTGCATTTCAGTTGATTGATTTCCTGCAGGGCCTGCTGTAGTTGCAGTTGCAGATTAGCAATAAATTCGTTTTCTGGCGTCTGCATGATAGGTGTTAACATAACTCCATTGTTCTGATTAGAAACACCTTGCGCTATTAACTGTTGCACCGGAAACATTATCCTTTTCGCGATAACTTGACGACCCCGGTCAGCGCCGTGGGCCATCTGATATCACCTCGCGTATATGATACCACTTTGGTTTCGCGTTGTAATCACTTTGAGAAAACTCCGGAACACGTCTTTCCTTAACGAAACTCAAACTAATTTAAAAAGTTAAGAACATTATTTTTGTTCGTTTGATTAAAGTCTGAAGTTAGACATTTGTGTTATTGGTAAAAGCTTATTAAAAATTTAAATGTGATGTTTTCTGAATGTTTTGTGTCATGTGGCCCGCGGCCCGCCAGGATTTTTTTGCGACCCTCGGATCGATAGGTACATGAATCTGGAATATAAATTATAAATTGTTGAGAACAATATAACATAGGTACATAGGACAAAGGTATAAAAATATATCATTACTAAAAGAATTTTCACTTTATCTGGCAACATTGTGTTAGGAAACAGTTCCGCCCACCTCCGGTGCAAGACTTGTGTTGTCCGGTGTTTTGGTCTAGCAATTGCCACTAATGCGTATGGTCCTGCAGCGATCAAGCACTCGTTTTTGATTGTTTTTTTAATAGTGTCTAGTTCTTGTAGTTGTTGGTTGATGTTAATTATTGATTACTTTGACAGTTCTTACTTTTCAACAAATGTCATTTTATCTAGCTTACTTATCTCTATACGCAAATTTACATTAATTAATGCACATTTTTTCTTTTGTCGATATCTCAGAAACGGAAAGGAATTAAGCTAAAGTGTATATAATATTTTTTTAGAATCACCTCTCGAACATATGTAAGTTTGTCGGTTACATCAGGAAACACCCTGTATATCTCTTTTATGTTTCAATGCTTTTTGTAATGTAACCTAAGCTTCTTGAATAAATAAAAATTAGTATCCAAATATACAAATTTTTTCTACGATCGTGTCAAAATGACAATTTTTTGCACTGTTTCTAGTATCAAAAGCGACGTTTGTAGTACTTAGTGCCCAAAATACGTCTTATTTGCACGTTGCCGTTGGAGTCGTGTTTTAATAATTTACTAAAACACGCTTTGCCGTAAATTTTAATGTCAACATAACCTAGAATATCTAACACAATATGACGGAAAAAGTGTCACCCAACTAAGTTTTCATATTTCTGTTACGATCGTAGAAAAAATAGCGTATGATACACGTGTATAAGAGCCATTAAAGCACTAGCGACGTTAAAAGCACTCTGATAGCGCGTCGTGCTCTTAAACTGTTCACACGTGCTTTAAAGGCGTACTTATACACTTGTATCATAGGTAATATACTATTATATGTATTACAAATCGCTCACAAAGTCGCATATGACACATTTTACGATGCTACTCTCATAACCTTTTTTTACAGTGGCCCTTGGGCCACTTGAAGTTGGACAGCCCTGTTCTAGAGCGCGAAATTTCACAAATTTTGCTTTAGGAAATCATAGTGACTAGGTTTCTGTAGTGACATTTTGTCTAATTTCCAAATCAACATAACGTTGTAAAGCTTTGGTGTGATATCCATGGTAACATAAACACAAATGCGGGAGTTAATAAATATTGACTCCCGCCGGGAGTTAATAAAAATTGGCTCCCGCTGGTTGGCAATTGACAGTTTTGTTTCTTAAAACTAGGGCGCAAAAACCGACTTTCAATACAGTGAGTAGAAAAAAATATTTGTAACAGAAGCATAAAATTATTAAAAATCAATTTTGCCTCTATGTGTGTAGTTTAATTTGGAATTTGGACAGCATAGTGGTTTTTCCATCCATGTGGAACAACAGGGGTCATAAGTTGAGACTATAAAATGAAAAATCGGGAACCCATACTCGTGTAAGCAGCTGTGCCGTACTGTGGGAAATTTCCTGGGCATAAGACACACGACTGGACGGATTGCACATATCAAGGAACTATAGGCTGCAATACTGCGAGTTACGGTTGCATCTTGAGCAGTTCCGAGGTGGCAGCAAGAGCAGCTTGGAGTCTACTTCAAAAGAAAATTTGAGCGTTGACAGGTCTTAAAGAAATGACAGGTTTGCATAATTTATGTGAGCAATATAACGAAAGCTATTATGAGTATTTACCTTTTTTTATTTCCCTAACGACTACCGTTGCCCCCCGGAACCGCTCACTTCAGGGGGCGCGGGCGTCACTTAATTCGAATAACCTTAATTAAGTAAAAATCTAGGCCGCCCGTGCCGGGAGTTGAACTCTCAACCACTCCGGCTCGAGGTCCCATGAGTATTTACCTATCTGTAGTGAGTCCTTGTACCTATTTATTTTGCCTTGATCAAAGATTCAAATGTCATATGACTAGAGTGGAGTGTTTGTAGGTTATGTGTTTGGTGCAATTATCATACATTGGCAATAGACCTAGTAGTATTTCTATTTGTAACTCTTATGTAACAATTCAACCCTGGGATGAGTCTGGAGCTAGCATTATAGAATATTCATTTATGATTGATAGTATAAAAGGGCATATTACCATACAATTATATTATTTATAATTGAAATAATAAAAAAGGTGCATGTTCATTGCAATATATTAAAAATAAAATGAAAAATATTGAAGCAGAAGCAAGGAACAAAAAAAAAATATCGAATCTCCAACTCTTTGTATCTCGTGTAAAATCACTGCTTAAGCTATCGACATTACTTACAAAACGCCTTACAGTAGACAATTTCTATTACCTGTGTATTTTCCCATCTCTTCTTCACAGCCTCAGGGCCATATATATATATATTTCTGTTTTGTTACTTTTGTTGTTAAAATTGTAGTAGAACTTAGTATTTGCAAAAATGTTTTCAGCACTTCCATACTTTTTTGGGGTGTCCCTTATACAGGGTGTTTCATTAATAATTGGAAATATTTTAACTGTAGAATTCTGGGCTTAAAATATTAATATTTAACCCAAATCACTTAGATAAAATGTGGCTTGTTACTGAGATATAGGGTGTTTTATTTAAAAATTTAAAAATGATTTTTCCCCATTACTTTAAAACTATTTGACGTATCCGTATCATATTTGGCAGGAAGTTTAGACACTGTAAACCATGCTAAATTATGTTAAATAAACGTTTCTGGCTACTACCAGAGGCGTACCACAGGGGCAAGTGAGTGGTTGACCCTTCCCAAATTCTACGCCACTGGCGGAATTGCCATTTTAGCACAATTTTTCGACTCTCCAATACTTTCTATGTAAATAACATACTCTTCCTTCGTCACGATAACGTCATTATTTTTCGAGATATTTAAAGTTAAACATAAAGCTGAACAGTTATTTTGATTTTAATGTGTATTAATTATGTCGGTGTTTTTTGTCATAAGATTGCATTTATTACGCAAATGAAACTTTAATCCGTATTAACAAAAAAACATAATGTTATTTATTGAAATTTCTTGAAACTAATACATAGATGCATTCAACATAAAAAAAATGTATCCATGTATTCGTTTCAATAAATTCAATAAATAACATTATATTTTTTTGTTAATACGGATTAAAGTTTTATTTGCGTAATAAATGCAATCTTATGACATAAAACACCAACATAATTAATACACATTAAAATCAAAATAACTGTTCCGCTTTGTTTAAATTTAAATATCTCGAAAAATTATGACGTTATCGTGACGAAGAAAGCGTATGTTATTTACATAGAAAGTATTGGAGAGTCGAAAAATTGTGCTAAAATGGCAATTCCGCCAGTGGCGTAGAATTTGGGAAGGGTCAACCACTCACTTGCCCCTGTGGTACGCCTCTGGTAGTAGTCAGAAACGTTTATTTAACACAATTTAGCATGGTTTACAGTGTCTAAACTTCCTGCCAAATATGATAGGGATACGTCAAATAGTTTTAAAGTAATGGGGAAAAATCATTTTTAAATTTTTAAATGGAACACCCTATATCTCAGTAACGAGCCACATTTTATCTAAGTGATTTGGGTTAAATATTAATATTTTGAGCCCAGGATTCTACAGTTAAAATATTTCCAATTATTAATGAAACACCCTGTATATGAATGACATGGCCCCCCATGTAAATTTTTATCACTTTTTAGCGGTGGAACTTTGTCATTAAAATGTTTTAATTTATTTTTGAAGAAGGTATAGTAGTGGTAACAATTGTGAAGAAAATGCACTGCCTGTTATGCTAAAATTACAAAAGAAAAAGGTTGTGAGACTGCTAGAAAATGATCAAAAATTATGTACACGTACTGCGATAGGTGTCCAGTTACACCACAAATATGTTCATTACTAAGTTACTTGGTAATTGTAAGATTTAGATTCTAATAAAAACGTGCTTTCAGTGAAGACCAGTGTTTCCTGTTTTTTCTTTCAAAATTTTGTTATTTTCACTTTTTGCTCAAACCAAATATACGAATATGTTCACTGGGGGGCCACACTTTAAATTACTATATTAAAATACTCGTACATTGCACCGTCGTTCATATACGAATGACGAAGTCCCGTAGTGCAGTACTTCCCTACTGCAGGTCCGCAGACCGATGCTTGGTATTTTAGACGGAGAGCCAGCGACAAAAATTGTTACGCCATTTTATTAAGAAAATATTCCATGTTACTATACTCTCTTAACATCGCTAATAATTGATTTGGATGTCAGCCTGGTTTCCGGTGGTGGAGAAAGCTGCAGCAGGGGCGCAAAGTGCTAGAGATAAAATAAACGTATCTGGCAGTACTGAAGTATATTGTTGGTGACACTGTCGGTGTATGACCAATTCGAGGTTAGAAGGTTAGGTTTTGTTTGTTATTTGACACAAACTGATACAAAACCTAACCTGACAACCTCGAATTTGACGTAGACTGACAGTGTTACCAACAATAAACTTCAGAACTGTCAAACATATAGGTAATACGTATCACAGGCGACTTTTATTACAAATTTATTCGATCTCTGGGTATCTCATTTTCTTATGGTGCTTGGGAAAAGTATCCCCAGTAGGTCGTGTTTAGTTATGTGCAACTGACCTGACAAAATGTCAGGTATCCTTTTTAAAATTAGGTTATAATTTTTGACATTTGACAAATACACGTATAGCTAAAAATGTTTGTCAAAGATCAAAAATGATAACCTAATTAAAAAAAGAATGCCGGACATTTTGTCAAGTCAGTTTCACATAACTAAACATACTTTTCTGAAGGAAAATATATATCTCTACTTCTTTCAACCACCTAAAACCAGGTCGCTGGTTCTTAGACTATTTGACAGTCCTGGTGAATTCAATAGATTATGTTATTAGGAGTTAAAGCGATACTTTATGTGGCGAAGCTGAATTTATTTAGCCGAACGTTAGTGAGTTGTTCAAATAACGCGCCACTGTAATGATATATGAACATATATACTGAATCACCCGAGCTAATAGCACACGGCCACAGCAGCTGTCACACCATAACCCACGGCGACAAATGCTCCGATCCGCTGCTTAAAGGTTTATTTAAACTAAAACTTCTTCGTACCCTTTTTGAAAATAAAAACCGGCCTACGATCTAAGTCTAAAAATTAGCAAAATTTTAAGCCATCATACAATTTAATCGGTCCAGTATCTTTGGAGGAGATAGCGAACAAACATAGAAAGAAAGAAAGAGAGCAACGATTTTGTGTGCTTAGGCAGATAAAGTAGGCAAAAGTCGCTATTTTATCTGCTTAGGCAGATAAAGTGACACTTTTACCTTGTCAATAAAGACACATAAGTTGTCACTTTTGTGACGTTTGCGGATAATAGTAATTTATTATACAAGACGATAAAGTTAAATTTTATCCACGAGTGAATCGTTTAACGTCGAGACGAAGTCGAGACGTTAATGATTCAAGAGTGGATAGAAATAACTTTATCGTCGTGTATAATACAATATTTTTTTCTATAGCAAGAATTTTAACAATTTCAAAAGAAAATAATGACAGTCAATCACATTTCAAAATGTCAGTAGCTGGTTTGGGTTACTACGATAATACGAAGCTGTCATATTTAATTTAAACAAAATTTCGAAAATTAAATTACTTTATCTATCCTTGATGTTAAAGTGCTACTTTATCTACCCTTGCTGTTAAAGTAAAACTTGACCTTTTGTTTTGAGTTGATAAAAGCACACTTTAACATGTGCTATAGAAAAAAAGTATTTTATATATGACATTATGACAGACAATCTTTTGTTCCATTAATTCATTTAAAGATAAACAAAGTATTATGCTGTTCGTATACCTTTTCTACAGTGTGTCCTGCAGAGTGTAACACACTTATTAATGTCTTTTTTAGTTTTTATCCAATTTGAACCAAATCTTCCTCAAAGATAGCACACATTATGGGCTACTTGTGACCAAAAAACCATCCGCCCCTTTAAATACAAAGCCATTTGCGATGCAAAATTAAATGAATTAAATTATTTTAACAGAAAATCGTACGACACTCATTAATGACCAATAGAAAAATTAGTTCACGAGCCGTATCCAAGACAACAAAAAAATGTTTTGGAAATTTTTTGTAGGTAGACATTACTTCTTTTGAGGGTTTGTGTCGTTACGATTTTCTTACCGAATCTCCATTCGAGCATTAATTCATATCCGGAAATTATTTTTCGTGCATTCAACAACGTCCTAATTTGCCCTCGCGTCCCGCTCGGGCAAATTAATACGACGTTGTTGGAACGCACTCAAAAAAATTTCCGGAAAGAATTAATGCTCTTATGAGATTATATGTGAAAATCGTACGACACTCATTAATGACCAATAGAAAAATTAGTTCACGAGACGTAACCAAGACAATACAAAAATTTTTTGTAGGTAGACATTACTTCTTTTGAGGGTTTGTGTCGTTACGATTTTCTTACCGAATCTGCATTCGAGCATTAATTCATATCCGGAAATTATTTTCGTGCATCCAACAACGACCTAATTAATACGACGTTGTTGAAACGCACTCAAAAAAAATTCCGGAAAGAATTAATGCTCTTATGAGATTATATGTGAAAATTTTGCTAATATAACCTTCAGAGTTGTATTAAAACATATGCACCATTCTATAGATATTGTTACATTCTTAACGTTCGGGCTATTTAAAATTATACGACAAACATGGGTTCAAACATTTATTTACAGAATGAATTATTACGATTATTGTTATTTACAAGCACTAACGAACTATCAAGCAGATTACAAATTACTTTTAAACTACGGCACTATTTCTAACAACTATTATTATTTATTTATATCACTCTTAAACACTAACGATGTATTTCTATTTATTTCTATTAGTTTACGAGAGATTATGTACACGCGGTTATTTATATGGGGGCTTCTAACAAGCCTCGACGTGAGTTCGAACTGCCGAAAAATTATTTCAGAACTGACTCGCATCCCCGCTGCGCGAGTATTTATCTTTCACTGGAGAGATTCCAGAAACTTCTCGGCATTCACCGGAAAATCCAGATGAAAGCATGACGCATCTGACCTCGGGCGCGCGTGAGTCATGCACTGCACCTGGCTCCAGACTTATCCGAAAGTCTGGAACTCTGTGACACATCTCCACACCTGCTCCTGCCGGCAGCCTCTGATTCACCCGCGCACATCTGCTTTCAAGGCCGTTCTTGCGTTCGTTACAATATTAATCTGATTAAGGAAGCATTGAGAAAAGCGGGACAAGAAGTGGCAAACATTACGAATGTCATGAACAAATATACAAAACAGAAGAAAAACATTTTCTTTATTGATATCAAACGTAATTTAAACATCAAAGAATTTTTCAAAATAAAGCACATCGAAATTGCGATATTGGAATTTGAGGAATCCTCTAAGAAAACCCAGATTCCCCAATGCAAAAATTGTCAATGTTATGGCTACACGAGGAATAGATGCACCACACCCGCTAGGTGCGTCAAATGTGCGGAGCTGCATGACTACCGCACGTGTCTCAAAAATCGAAAATTAGAAATCCAGCCAAATGCGTGCTGTATGGTGGTGCGCAACCAGCTAATTATAAAAGCTGTAGGGTTTATGTTAACATCTTTTATAATTTGTGGTGACTTCAACTTACCTCATATCTCATGGACCTCGCGATATGATACGGCTTATCTTCTACCTCACAACCATGTCGTTTCGAATGTAGCTAATAGTCTCCTATTAGACACTCTCTCTTATTGTAATTTGCTTCAGTTTAATTGTATACTTAATTGTAATAACCGTATACTCGATCTAGTAATGTGTAATAAAGAAATACTTTCTGTACAAAAATGCGATAATCCAATCAGTATTGTTGACGCTCACCATATTCCTGTTGAGATAACTGCATGCTTAGACAATTATAAACCATCTAAAAGTAAAAACACTAAAAATATACTCCTATACAATTCTGCGGACTATGAACTTATAAATAAGGAGCTCAGATCTTTTAATTGGGTCTCAGAACTTTCAGCTTTGAGCGTCAACGATGCTG